>CAUYQG010162270.1:0-13997 GCA_963574415.1 Tarsius wallacei
CTATTGCATTGATTGGTATTGGAAGGCCCATCTATATGGCTATTGTAATGATTGAATCATAAATTCAATATTCTGTGACCAATTACTGAGGGAGGTAATTCCTATAGCATCCTTCTCCCTCTCACCTTGTACAACCATCAAAAAGACCATTATTTCTCAGTAGTTTCAGCCAAAGTAGGTGTTCTGGGATGCTTTGTGAACAGAGTTTACCCAATCAACTCAATAGGACAACAAGGCAAATCACCAAAGCCCAACACCAGACAACTTGCCTCCTTTACAGTGTCCCTTTTGGAAATGAATACCCAATTCTGAAAGGGAGAAGATACTCTGGTGCTCCAAATCAAGCCATATGAATCTTAGTTTTGTCATCTAGCTCCTAAAATATTAACCATCTACAATATTGAGAAAATTACAATTTTTTTGTAGAAGAAATGAATCTATCTAGTGCTGAACTTTTCTCCACAGAAAGCTAAAACCTTTGCTGCCATCTGCCAGCATCTGGGCCCACAGATTGGACCTCCTTTCCTGTAACTGCGAATGGACTCGGTGCTCCTGAAGTCAGAATGTGGTGAGAACAAAGCCATTTATGACAAGATAGAGCTAACCAAGGGTCCCTGTACTACTCACCTTCTAACAGAGAGACTTCCAGTTCATTTAGACTCATCAAGTACTGGCTTTTGCCAAATTCTGACCATTTTCCCTTCACATGTCTCAACACTGACCCGCCCCACTCCTTGTCCTTTTTCAAAGCCAGACTTCTTCCAACAAAATACAGAATGTGACTAATATAGCCATTTAGACAGATCTAAGAAGATTAATCCAAGTCTTAAAACACCCAAAGCCTAGAGGAGCCATAAAGGAGAAGGAGAAAAGGAAGAAAGACAGGTTTTGATTTGGATAGTAGGAGTAGTATTTGCCAAGGATGAGAAGTTTGAGCTGATGAATAGATGAATATGACCTTAACTTAGGGTTTTGTGCTTTTTGTTTGCTTGCTTGTTTTTGCACCAGGATCATCTCATTGTCAACATCTGCCAACATCACACTGGCAGGGAATGGGAAATTTCAGGGGCCCAAGATTCCCTGCTGTGTCCATAACCACAGTTCACATCATGACTTATTGTAGCCTTCTTTATGGTACCCTCAGCTGGCATCCATACCAGTTACAGCTGCAGTTTGAAATGTTGCAGCCAAGATCATCTCTTCACCCACTCCTGGTCAGATTCTGCCTTAGAGTGGGTTGATTTGGGATAGGACCTCACCACACGCTTCCAGGTCCTGTGGAGCACCCTGGGATAACCCTGCTCCCTTGAGTACATCTAAACTCCCCCACGGAAACCGAGTGCCCGGCATCCCTCTCCCATCTCAGGATGTTTCCCTAAAGCTCACCTTCTTGCAAAGAACTGACAGCCCAACCCTACTCCCTAGCGTGTCTCCAGCTGTCAGTCAGAAGTCTCAAACTCATAGAGGAGGTCTTTTGGCCCCAGACTGAACAAGGACATTCATTACCTACCTCTAAGACATTCTTATTTGCCGCCCAACAAAAATGCTCTCTCCGACCTTGTACGGCTCTCTCCGTGTGGCCTTTGGCTCCTCCCAAGGGCAGCAAGGAGAAGCGACTTTGCTATGTCACATTCCAGAAGATGGGAGATCGAATCTATGAAGTCACTCCCAATGTGAGTCTGAGGTTAAATAGAGAGGTGGCCCTGACATCAAGAAACAGAAGTTTCACTCCAAAATTTGCCTTTAAGGTACAGCTAAGACATTGAATGTGTCACAAAGACTCAGCAGGACTGAAGGCAACTGTCAGTTTTTGCTATCTACCTGAACTCGGTTTTTAATCAGCATTTGGAAATTATGGCAATATGTCATTTTTCTCCAGTATTTTTTCTTACAATAGTAACATTGCAGGAAAATTTAAAAATATATAAAAGTTTATATAAAATGGAACCACCTTTAATCCCACTAAGCAGACATAACTGCTCTTATTATTTTATTCTATTTTTATTTATTTATTTATTTTGAGAAAGCAGGATTTATTGAGAGGACAGAAAAGCTCCCAGAGTGGGAGGGGACCCTAAGGGGTTGTGTCTGCTCTTATTATTTTAGTGGATTACTTGCCTGTGTTTTTCTACCTATGTGTAATATATTATTGTAGTTATTTATTTACATATCATATGAATTGCTTATTATTATAAATAATTTCAATTATTTTTGTGGGCATACACTGCATCCCTGAGAATCCTAAACAATAGTGTTATGCTTCACTATGTAAACACTTAATTTTTTTAAATCAGTGGATTGATACCCGGTTACTTCTAAAGCAATATTATGACAGATTCTGATATCAACAGAGTTGAGTACTGATCTACTTTTTTTTTTTTACTATCACTTAACAGCTCTATGACTTTGGTCAAGTTTCTTAAAGCTTCTGTACCTCAGTTTCCTCTTATTTAAACTGGAGATAATAATAGTATCTACTCTAAAGAGTTGATGCAGCAATTAAAGAAGAAATTGCATGTAAAGTGCCCAAACCAGTATCTGGCACGTATGAAGTATTAAACAAAGGTTAGTTATCATTGTTTTTACCATCTTTGTGTTACTCCATCTATGACTTCTTTAGAAATTATGAGATTTATAATAAAGTACTGATCCAGCAACCAACCTTATTAAAATAATCCAAATAAAGATTGATAAGATTTGTGATTGAACAACAAATTATTCAAAGTGTTAGTGAATTGCAAGTTGAACAACCAGCATTACTGAAGGTCATATAATATAGTGGTCAAGAGCATGAGTTCAGGTGAAGACAAATAAGGGTGTAATTCACAACAACAAAACAATCATAAAATATTTCTGTAGTCAACACAAAGGGCTAGGCATTATCCTCAGAGGTTTGCTTTTATTAGCTCACTTAAGCCTCACAATAACCCTAAGATCATTAATAGGAAACATAGGCACAGAGAAGGTTAAGAAACTCATAGCACAGCAATGAGGCTAGTGAAAAGCAGAACTAGGATTTGAACTTGGGGGACTTTAGACTAGAGCCTGTGCTTTTTTTAAATTTTATTTTTATTTTATGCTTGGCACCTTGATCTTGGACCTCTGCTTTTAAACATTGCTATGCTGTTATATATTTGAAAAAGCAATTTTACATCAGTGAGTATCTTGTTAAATAGATTGTGGTCTTTTTCTTTCTTTCTTCCTTCCTTCCTTCCTTCCTTCCTTTCAGTTGGAGTCTCACTCTGTCACCCAGCCTGGAGTGCAGTGGCCGCTCCCGGCCACCGCAGCCTCGACCTGCTGGGCTCCGGCGATCCTTCCGCCTCAGCCTTTCAAGTAGCTGGAACTACAGGCGTACACTAACACGCCCAGCTAATTTTTTGATTTATTGTAGAGACAAAGTCTCGCTAAGTTTCCCGGACAGGTCTCGAACACGCAGGCTCAGGTGATCCACTCAACCTCAGCTTCCTAAAGTGCTGGAATTACAGGCTGAGCCACTGAGCCCAGCCTGTGGTCTTGTTCTTATGGACTTGATGAAACTATTTGTATATGCTTGATGAAAACCCTTTGTTAATTATATGTGCAAATATCTTCTCTTACTCTTTAGTGCGCATATTACTCGTTAGTGCACATAAAGTCTTTTGATGGATGAAAGTTCTAAATTTTAATGTAATATCAAACATTAATGTTTTCTCATGCAATTAGTATATTTTGTACCTATGTTATCTTCAAAAATATTGTGTTTTTCCTTTCTCTACAATTTACTGGAATTGACTTTTTTAAAAATATAGTGTGAAGTTGGGATCAAGTGACATTTTTTCCCCATGTGTATATCTAGTTGAACCAACATCATTTATATTAAAAATTGTCTTCTCTCTCATTGGTCTGCAGGGTCATTTTCTCATAAATCAGGGGTCCATATATGTAAGAATATTATTTTCTTTTCTATTGTTCTATTGGTTTATCTTGTACCAACATCATAGTAATTAGAAAATATTTACCAACTTTGTTTTTCTTCAACTTGTCTTCACTATTGTTGACTCTTTACATCTTCATATAAAGTTTAGAATCAGCTTGCCAGTTTCCATACAACGATCTATCAGGATTTTGATTGGGATTGCATTTAACCAACAAATTAATTTGGGACAAATTACAATTTTACAATATTGTTTCTTTACAATATTAGCTTGTCCAGTCCACGAACATGGCAAATGCTCTGTTTTTTAAAAAAAATTCTTCAAATTTCTTTAATAACATTATATAGTTTTTTTGTATAGCAGTCTTTAAAAAACTTTTACTAGGTTAGTTCTTAGGCATTTGGTGTTTTGAGTTGCTATTGTAAATGGTATTATTTTAAGTTTTATTATATATCCAGTGCAATGCTGAGTATATGTGGAGATATCAATAGCATCCATTCTTGTTTTATTCCCAGTCATAGACAAGAAACATCCAATATTTCACTTTTCTTTTTTTTTTTTTTTTTTTGAGTTGGAGTCTCACTCCATCGCCCAGGCTGGAGTGCGGTGGCACGCTCACGGCCACTCCAGCACCAACCTGCTGGGCTCCGGCGATCCTTTTGCCTCAGCCTTCCAAATAGCTGGAACTACAGGCATGTGCTACCACGCTGAGCTAATTTTTTATTTATTGTAGAGATGAGTCCTCGACAAGTTGCCCGGGCTGGTCTTGAACCCGCGAACTCAGGCAATCCACTCGCCTCAGCCTTCCAAAGTGCTGGGATTACAGACTGAGTCACCGAGGCCTGGCCCAATATTTCACTATTAAATATGATGTTGGCTGTAGGTTGTAGGTACTCATTTTTACTTTTTTCCTCTCTACCAATTTTTCTATTTCCACCCATTCTCCAATTTCTATAAATTCCTTAAATTCTCTAGTTTTCTTTTCTCACCTCTTACATTCTCTTTGTTTTTGTGAGTTTATGCATTTTTATATCTTTAATATTAATGATTAAAGAAGGAACCAAGATATACATATGTTCAAGCTACTATGCCTAATTATAAATCCCACAAAGGTATACATGAAACAATCTACTTTTTTAATTGAGAAAGTTTGTCTTTTTAAAAATTTTTAGTTTTTTACTTGACAAATAAAAATTGTATATATTTATGGTGTACAATAGGATGTTCTGATATATGTATACATTGTGGAATGACTCAGTCAAGCTATTCAAGCATCTGAAGATACTTATTTTTGTTTCATTTATCAATTTTATCTATATTTTTCTTTTCTTTTTTACATTAACTTTGGCTTTTAAATTCATTCTTTCTTTCCATTTTCTTTTAGCTTATTTTGTATTTTCTTTCTCCTATTTCTAGTTTGTTTAGAGTTTTTACTATACTATATACTTGATTTTGTCAAATAATATAATTTTTCTACACCTATTATGATTGTTGTATTGTAGTTATTTCATCTGTTCATTTGGTGAGTTATTGATTTTTAAATGTTAAACAAACATTGCAATCCTGTGATAAACTCCAAGAATGTCCATGGTGTATTTATTATCTTTTTTAAATCTTGTTATATTCAATTTGTTAATTTAAAAAAAAAATTTCCGGCTGGGCTTGGTGGCTCAGCCTGTAATCCCAGCACTTTGGGAAGCCAAGGCGAGTGGATTGCCTGAGACTGCAGGTTCGAGACCAGCCCAGGCAATTTGGTGAGACCTCGTCGCTACAATAAATAAAAAAAAATTAGCCGGGCATGGTAGTGCACGCCTATAGTTCTGGCTACTTGGAAGGCTGAGGCAGAAGGATCACTGGAGCCCAGCAGGTTGACACTGGGGTGACCGTGAGTGTGCCACTGCACTCCAGCCTGGGCGACAGAGTGAGACTCTGACTCAAAAAAAAAAGTTTTTCTTGTATGTTCATGTAGAATATGGAGCTATAGTTTTCTTATAAAATCTTTGATTTTGGTATCAGAGGAATGTTGGCCTCATAGAGTAAATTGGGAAATATTCTCCCATTGTAATTTCTGGAAAAATTTGTAAAAAATTGATGCTATTTCATCTTTAAATGTTTGGTATAGTCAGTAATGAAACTATTTGGTCTGAGTTTTCTTTGTGGCAAGTTTATTAATGACAAATTTTATTTATTTATTTATTGAATGATCATGGTGACGATAGTTCACCGCTTTTATTACTTATTATGTGGCAGGCATTGTGATATTTATACACATATGTAAATTGGTTCTTAAAAACAATGTTATGAACTTTGTATTATCATTCTTCTCATTTCTAGATGAAGTAACTGACATTTAAGGAAGTTAAGTTACTTGTTCAAATGCACATATCCTGGTAAATAGCAAAGCAAGGCTTCAAATTTATGTCTTTTCTACTCTGGCTTCTGAATCCTTCAATCACATATTGACTGCAAATTTTTCATTCTAGTAATAAGCCTGGAAGTAAAAAGTATAGTTTCTAATTTATTTATCTATTCTTTTATCCACTCACTTCTAGCTGTTGTTCAACATATGTGTTCAATTCTTACCATGTGGTCTTACCATATCTCAGACATTGTGTACTAGACATGCTAATGAGAGACCCAGAAATGAGGTGGATATATAAAGAACAAGTTATTGAAGATGAGGGTACATTTCTCCTGTATATATTGAGAGAGATTTTCTGCATAAGTCCTTAGAGATGCTTATCTCTTCTGGCATTTCAGTATTTTGGGCAACTTCTCCCCCAACTCACTCTGTCAAGCACTTTTTCTGACCCCAAGTTACACAATCTAATACTCCCGAGTGTTTAAAAAACGTAGTAGCTTGGTGCCAGTTCAGATTAGTACCACAATAAAATCAGGCTATACCTTGACACATAAGCACGGAAAGTGAAAAATCTTAGCCCCTATTTGCCCAATACCATGCTAAGCAACCCCAAATTCCCAGGTGTGGAATTTTATTTTATTTTTATTTTATTTTATTTTATATTTTTGAGTCTGAGTCTCACTGTGCCGCCCAGGCTGGAGTGCAGTGGCACGCTCACAGCCACCGTAACCTTGACCTGCTGGGCTCAGGCGATCCTTCCTCCTCAGCTTTCCAAGTAGCTGGAACTACAGGCATGCGTCACCAAGCCCGGCTAATTTTTTGCTAAATTGTAGAGAAGGGGTCTCACCAAGTTACCCAGGCTGGTTTTGAACCTGTGGGCTCAGGCAATCCTCTCTACCTCGGCCTCCCAAAGTGCTGGGATTATAGGTGTGAGCCTAGCCTTCTTTTATTTTTTAAATTTTTTATTTTAAAAATATGGGGTACAATTAGGGTTAGGTATACAAATGTTCATTATGCAGGTATCCTTGTTGATGAGGTGTGCCCCCCCCACCCTGGCAGTTTCCCACTACTGCTGATCCTTTTCTTATAGTATTATGGTAATTGTTCAAGGTCTGCTTATGAGTGAGAACATGTGGTACTCAGTTCTTTGTTTCTGTGATAGATCACTCAGTATTATAGACTCTAAGTCCATCCAAGTTGCTGCAAAATTCATAATTTTGTCTTTCTTTATGGCTGTGTAACAAGAAGCGATTGAAACTGAGTTTTTCTTTAGCAAAGAGGCAACCTCCACCTCCCTGTTCTTCAAATGCTTTTTGCTTTTTCATTAGCAGCCCTGAAGCATCACAGCTTTACAAATGTCCTGGCATTTGTTTTTTTAAATATGTATGATAGAGATAATAAAGTAACTCATGGACCTACAAGGGGATTCTTGATTATATTTTCTTCTTTTACTTGAAACCACATGTTCCTGTCCTTTCAATATTGTTCAGTTGGTTCAAGGAGGCTGGAGTTGAAAATGTTCTTACACTTAAAAAATAATTTTTGCCAGGAGGGTTTTTCCAAGTTTGGAAAATAATGTAGTTTGCCTCCAAATAAATGAATATATCACAAGATCTGGAAGCAAAGAGGCTAAAAACTAAACCAAACCAAACAAAAGGAACTCTAACATCTGCTTAGGTATGTGTCAGCCCTTGGCGGAAAAAAATTAAACCCACATCTGTTATGGCTGTCTAGACCCCAACAATGTGACATATGCTCTGATAAGTCCAACTGGAGAGTAGGACCCTGGGAAAAACAGAATCCAGCTTGTAGCCAATGATTTTTTGGATTGCCAGAAATTTGGCTTTAAATTTCAAAATCTGCTCTCTAGTATTCTAATTAAATTATCTTATTATGGACTACCAGTTGGTGCTATATATGATCAAAATATAAAAGATCTTTTAAAAAGATTTAGTCCATGAAGGTGCTTGACAAATGAGGAAACTGAGGCAGACATGACAACTAATTAATTTGGCTAATCTTCAACAGCTTGGTAATGGGAGAACTCAGATGAGAACCTAAGGAGAAAATATATTCCTTGACATGGCATAGCTTTTATACAGGTAAGAAAAGTGAGGAAAGAACGAAGCTTGAAAAATAATCTAGGGTCTCTCTTTGGTCCTCTGTATGCCTAAACACTCTTGAACCTGCCTAGTTCACCATACGTATAAAACTTATGCTGAGTAATGAAGGACTTGGTATGCGGCAAACTTTAAAAGATATGCAAGATTAGGACATGGTAACTGAAACTGAAGAGTAAATGAGATAGGAGATATATATATAAAGCACTTAATATAGAGCTCGGCACCTACATAGAACTTAATAAATGCAAACAGTACCAGGAACATACAGGTACTCAATTCATGTTTGTTGTATCAATAAATATCCATCTTCTTTTTTTTTTTTTGAGTTGGAGTCTCACTCTGTTGCCCAAACTGGAGTGCAGTGGCCGTTCCTGGCCACCGCAGCCTCGACCTGCTGGGCTCCGGAGATCCTTCTGCCTCAGCCTTCCAAGTAGCTGGAACTACAGGCGCGCGCTACCATGCCCCGCTAATTTATTTATTTATTTATTGTAGAGATGAGGTTTCGCCAAGTTGCCCAGGCGGGTCTCAAACCCATGGGCTCAGGCAATCCACTCACCTTAGCCTCCCAAGGCGTGGGATTACAGGCTGAGCCACCGAGCCTGGCTCATCTTCTTATTAAAAGATCCTTCTGGAATATTCCTGGCTGTCTTTGGAAATAAGGAAAGCTGTCTCCCATGGTGAACACATTTCTTTAGGAAACAAGGTATCTTGAGTATAAACTTAACACTTTTAGCTCAATAACTCAGACTCTCAATCTTTAGTTGCACAGTGGTGACAGGGCTGGGTGTTCTCCAGCGGTGGAAAAGTCACCTGGACTCCTGTTTGGTGTTGTGACCGAGACTGTTATTGGAAATATAATTGAGAATCTCCTTGCAGGTCCACAAATGATTCCTTCTGTCTCTACCCTACAGAACAAGAAAATAAATGCCAGGACGTTGTAAGGCTGTGATACTTAGGGCTGTTGGTGAAAAACCAAAAAGCATTTGAGGAGCGGGGAGGTGGAAGTTGTCTCTTTGATTGCTAAGATTTAGTTTCAATTGCGACTTGAAAATTCCACATCATCAAATTTAAGGTTTCTCATTGTTAGAGTAGGAAAGAAGAAAATGAGATCCCATGGGAAAGGGGCAAACCGTGAGGATGAAGGCTTAAAAAATTATTTTCATGGAGGAAGAGTATAAGAGTAGTGTCTTCTTTTCTCTTCCTTTTAAGAACTAATGACACAGACCTGTATCATAAATATGTAATACTATGACTTTCTGCTCTTCATAAGACAGTGACTACAGAGAAGATTACAGAAAACTCTAGGTCCTTTAGAGGATCCACCCATGGAGTAAATAGGGAAGTCACCAAGTTTCAGAATCATGCAGATATGAGCCAGCATACTGGTTGCTGGCTTACTAGACCTTGTAAAACATCACAACTACAAGGTTCAATTTTCCAATCTGTAAAATGGAAATGATATGAGGATCAACCACCTGGAAGGTTTGTGAGCATATGTATATGCAACACCTTGATCCAGGCCTATCTTGTAATACTTGATCTAGTTCAGCTGCTCCCGGCATCAACAAGTCATGTTAGGTCCTTCCCCTCCCTCCCACCCCCAGAAAGTCTTACCACGAGCCTGACTTTCATGGATTTCATCTGATTAAGACAACCCAACTCAATTCTCTTTTCTCTCTATTATTTTGGCACCAGTTTGACAGTCACCTTGTGGGTAGGACCTAGAAACATAGTAGAAAGTTAGTAAACTCAAGCGGTTCCTCCTCAACAACGGCACTGCAAGAAAACTCTTAGAACTAAAGAGCAAAGTAGGTCACTAACTCAAACAAACTTGGGAGTTGGCAGGCGGGTAGGTAGCTAACTATTGTGTGATGCTCACCTGAGTAAAACAATGGTGAAGAATAACCTCTAGGAACAGATGATGGGACAATGCTGAGAGCTGTTCTGAAGTCTACTAGGCCAATTCCGTTGTTTGTAGCAAACTGAGCCATGAAGAGAGAAATCAGTGAGCATTTGCTGATGATATTAGGTAACAATGCAATACAATCCAGCAACAGTAAAGGATTATATGCACCATACAAAGACTAATTTGGCGACTTTACCTGACTAGAGCAAAGTATTGTCAAACAGAAGTATTCTGGAGTCTACAGTAATGAGTTTAAAAAAATCATTTTAACTGAAAAATTTTTTGAAATAATTGTAGATTTATATGCAGTTGTAAGAAATAGTAGAGAGATACCCTATGTAGCCTTTGCCACATTTCTCCCAATGGTAACACCTTGCAAAGCTATGGAGTAATATCACAACTAGGATATCAACATTGATGCAGTCAAGATACAGAATAGTTCCATAACTGCAAGGAAACTTTACAGCCACACCTACTCTCCTTGCTCCCTTGCTTAACCCTTGGCAACCACTGATCTGTTTTTTATCTCTAAAATTTTAGCATTTAAAAATGTTGTATAAGTGGAAATGTAACCTTTTGGGACTGGCATTTTTCTTTCTACTTAGCACAATTCTTTGAATTTTCATTTAGGTTGTTGTGTGAGTTGATAATTTATTCCTTTGAGTTGCTGAGTAGTATTTTATGGTATACACATATCATACAGTTTGTTCAACTGTTCCCCCACTGAAGGACATCTATGTTATTTCCAATTTGGGGCGGTTATAAATAAAGCTGCCATAAATATTCGTGTACAGGTTTTTATGTGAACATAAGTCTTCACTTTTCTGGAAAGTTGTCCAGGTGTGCAATTGCTGGGTTGTATGGCAGTTACATGTTAGATTTTTTTTTAAACCACCGAACTATTTTCCAGAGTGACTGAACAATTTTACAATTCCACCAGCAGTGTATGAGTCATTCAGTTTCTTTCTCCACATTCTGCCAGCATTTGGTATTGTCACCATTTTTTATTTTGACCATTCTGATAGGTGTGTAGTGATATCTCATTGTGGTTTTAATTTGCATTTCCCTAATTGCTAATGATGTTGAGCTTCTTTTCATATGCTTATTTGCCACCTGTATATCTTCTTTGGTGAAATATGTCTTCATGTCTTTTTCCCATATTTTAGTTGAACTGTTTGCATTTTTACTGTTGAATCTTGAGAGTCATTTATGTTAGAGATACTAGTCCAACATGTTGGGTAGATGACCTGCAAATATACTCTCCCAAACTGTAGCTTGTCTTTTCGTTTTTTTAAATAAAGTCTTTTGCTGAGCAAAAGTTGTTTGTTTTTTTTTAATTTTGATGAAGTCTAGTTTATCATTTTTTCCCTTTTTGGATTATGCTTTTGGTGTCAAGTCTAAGAACTCTGACTAGTCCTTGTTTCTAGGAATTTTCTCCTATGTTTTATTCCTAAAATTTGTATAACTTTATACTAAGTTCATTATAAGTCCTGAGTTAATTTTGTATAAGGTGTGAGGTTTACGTAAAGGTTCATTTTTCACCTATGGATGGCCAACTGTTTCAGCATCATTTTCTGAAAGTTTAACCTTCTTCCGTTAGATTGTTCCTGTGCCTTTGAAGGAAAAAGCAGTTTGGAATATTTGTGTGGGTTTTATTCCCTTTCTGGGTTTTCTATTCTGTCCCATTGATCTATGTGTCTATCCCTCTGCCAACACTGCACAGTCTTGCTTACTATAGTTACAATAAGCCTTAATATTGGATAGAGTGAATTCTTCTGTTTAATTTTTCTTTGTCAGAATTTTTTGCCTATTCTATGGGGTTTTTTTTCCCATATAACTTTTAGAATAAGCTTGTCTGTATATCCAAAAAACCTTGCTTGGATTTTAACAGGAATTGTGTTAAATCTGTATCACGATGGGGAGAATTGACATCTGTAATATGTTGAGTCTTCCAATTTACAAACAGGGTGTATTCTCCATTTATGTAACTTCTTTCATCATTTATTTGATTTCTCTCATCAGAATTTTGTAATTTTTAGCATATAGGTCTTATACAGGTTTTGTTTAGTCACTTCTAAATGCTTCATTTTTTTGGAATGGTTATAAATAGTATTGTGTTTTAAATTTTGCTTTTCACATGTTTGTTATTAGTATATAAAATGTGATTAATTTTTGCTTGTTGATCCTGTATGTTGATCTCTTATGAAACAATACTATTTACCACATATTTGTTAGTATTTTGTTCTATGTAAGTTATATCATATCTGGGGAATATTCAAGTGCAATTAATTACTACTTATATTTTGATTGTGTTCTTACCACCAAACTTACCTCTAGCAAAGATTCAAGAAGCAAAAACTACAACATACAATTCTAGTTTATAGATTATATGGATTGTACAGCATATCTGAAGCACTGAGGAAGTTTTGCAAAGGGGCAGGAAAAAAGTTTTGGGTAAAACGAGTCCAAGAGTACAACAGGGTAGAAAGGTCAGTCCTGGGATGATTTATGATACCTGGATTCTAATTGCCATCCAGATCTTGTCTGAGGCTCAGGCAAGCCTCTGAATGACTTCCTCATCCATAAATGGTTCACATAATATAAGTACTTTTTATTTTCCAGCAACAAATTAGAAACCAAAGAGATCATACTCTTGGACATGTTCTGGAAACAGAAATGCTACATCAACATAAGGTTAGATTTTCTCTCCTTCAGTGATTTAAGTAATTAAGAGTCATTTTTCACTTGGAAAATGCCTTTAAGTTTTAGTATCAAGGTGAGATGCGTATTATCAAGGTAGCCTGTCTACAAACAGCCATGTTTCTGGGGAACGGGAGTTAATTACATCACACCATGTATGAGCGACTGTCCCTTCCATCCAGGCCAACTGGGCATTATTACAAGTACAAGTAATTGCCCTGCCTTTCATCACTCGCCTAAATCATTAGAACACAAGATTATTAAACTAAGACCCTACCAATTTAGCTGCTCAATGATGGAGTCTATTAGACCATCTGCTACCTTATCAACACCAGGCACAGCAAGTCCAGGCAACTTTATACCCAAAATGTAGCATCATACTGCTTCCAACTGGTCCATATACTATTTTTAAGTGATTGTTATTTAATTGCTAGGGCTAACAAGCAATCCAACAACTGCTTCTCAGCTGTCAGTAAGACTTGCCAAAAGTGGACTGTGTGGTTCAGAAAAAGCCATCATGCAGCGTAAGTTTATTTCAAATCATGTTATTCAAGCTAGAGTTTGGAAAGATTATTTCAGGAAGGCCTAGGTCTTAAAGACACAGGTCTGTGACCTCATCCTGCTCTCAGTTCAAGTCCTTTCCTTTGTTATTTTTTTTTTCTGGAAGCAGCATATTCTCTTAGGGATTGGATGTCTGAGAATCCTTAGTTATTTTAAGAAGGTGAATGCAGAAGAATGATGTGGAATATAGAAAATATGTGTGTTTATATTTACCCCTTATCTCTTGTCCTTCCTCTCTGTCCTACCTCTTTTTTTTTTTTTTTTTTTTGAGTTGGAGTCTCACTTCATCACCCAGACTGGAGTGCAGTGGCTGCTCCCAGCCACCGCAGCCTCGACCTGCTGGGCTCCGGCAATCCTTCCGCCTCAGCCTTCCAAGTAGCTGGAACTACAGGCGTGCGCTACCACGCCCGGCTAATTTTTTGATTTATTGT
>CAUYQG010162271.1:0-13624 GCA_963574415.1 Tarsius wallacei
ATTGCAGCCTCAACCTCATGGACTCAGCTGATCCTTCCGCCTCAGCCTCCCAAGTAGCTGGGACTACAGGTGGGCACCACCACACCTGGCTAATTTTTTTTTTTTTTTTTTTGTAGAGACCAGGTCTTGCTATGCTGCCCAGGCTGGTCTTGAACTCCTGGGCTCAAGCAATCCTCCCACCTCAGCCTCCCAAAATACTGGGATGACAGGCATGTGCCACTGTGCCCAGTGGTAAGCCTCTTTGTTTTTTGTAGGACAACGGAGGCCACAAAAAACATGCCACTGAGCCCCACTTAGAATAGTTTTGCTCTTGAAAGCGGATCCCTGAATGCAGATTCAGACCAGCCCTGGGAAACCCAGCCCTCAGATGGCTGGTCTTCCTCGCTGAAGCAACGACTTCTTGCTGATCCTTGTACCTGGCATTCTTCTAGGAGGCCTTTTCCTGACCTCCCAGTCAAAATCCGCATCTCCTGAGAAAGACAAGTGCTCTCTGCTGCAGGCCCCGTTGTGTTATAGCTCAGTCTGCTGGTCCACTATCACGGATGTCCTGCCTCCACCCTCCGAGGGCAAGCCCTATCACCCAGCATGTGTGGTGCCTGGCCAGTCCTGCCCCGAAGGCATTGCTGAGCATGGGTTGGAGCCCTGGGAAAGCCTGCCCTGGAGCCATCCACTGAGAGCTCAGTGTCCCTGCCTGTGGGGAGCCACTCAGCCCAGCTCTCCCTTGAGTCCCAGGAATTCTGCTGGAACCCGGCCAGGATGGGCAACGCATCACCCACCACTCAGCACTGGGCTAGGCAGGGGCAGGGAAGGGTGCCCTGGGAAACTTCCCTGCTCACCAGGAAGGCCCTCCTAGCCACAGGACAGCAATGGAGACTGGTCCTTTAGGGAGAGTTCAGGCCCTCAGTCCCCACCTCCCCGCTGCAATAGAGGTCTTGGTTCAAGGTCACGATCTTCCCTGTCAGGACCTTCGAGGGAGAGTCCTGGTTCTCACCCTCCCATTGCCCCCAGTCTTCCTGAGTCTCCCCAGCCCTCGGAGAAGCTCCCGGCCTGACAGCACAGGTGCTGTGAGCTGGCCTGTGACACTCCAGCTTCACCCGCTGCCCCTCCCTGCCCCAGGCCTGCTCCTCACACCAGGCCCGGGGCCCTTTTACAATCTCTGGAGCCTGAGCCCATCAGGACCTGCAGGCAGGGTGAAGCTGGCTCTTCCCCACCCCCCTACCCCCTGCCAGGGGGCAGGAGCAAACCCACCAAGAGTGCTGCCCACATGCCAGACATGTTCTGGAGCTTTATCAGAGCTCATTTCATCCTCGCAACAAACCTATGGGTAGGCACAATTCATTTATTCATTCATTCAATAGTAGTTAAATATCAACTCTGGGCCACATGCTGTTCCAGGTGCCAGGGATACAGCAGAGAACAAAACACCCTAGGAAGGGAGGGCAGACACTCAGAGAAAAATCTAAAAGGTGTCAGGTGATGTGGCAAAAATAATACAAAGAAGGTGACAGAGAGGGCCTAGGGAACAGAAGCTGCCCTCTAAGTAATGTGGCGGCCAGGCCTGTAATTCATGCCTGTAATCCCAGCACTTTGGGAGGCCGAGGCGGGAGGATTGCTTGAGTCTGAGACCAGCCTTGGCACATAGCGAGACCCTGTCTCTACAAAAAATTTAAAAAAATTAGCTGGGCATGGTAGTGCACACCTGTAGTCCCAGCTACTCAGGAGGCTGATGTGGGAAGATCCCTTGAGCTCAGAAGGTTGAGGCTGCAGTGAAC
Organism: Tarsius wallacei; assembly: GCA_963574415.1. Taxonomy (NCBI): domain Eukaryota; kingdom Metazoa; phylum Chordata; class Mammalia; order Primates; family Tarsiidae; genus Tarsius; species Tarsius wallacei. Next base: position 1,773 of record CAUYQG010162271.1, read on the forward strand.
CATGATTGTGTCACTGCACCCCAGCCTGGGCGATAGAATGAGACTCCAACTCAAAACAAACAAACAAATACTGAGTCAAATAAGATGACATTCGAGCAAAGACCCATTAAAGGTGAGAATGTGAATGCCTGCTTCTGGGGAAGAGCATTCCCAGCACAGTGAACAGCCAGTGCAAAGTGTTAGGGTAGGACTTTACTCTGCAGGTGAGAGGACAGTGCGGCCGGGCAAAGTGAGCAGGGAGGAGTGTGAGGAGGCGAGGCAGGGGTGACAGAGGCCATCTAGAGGGACCGTGGGCCGCGTGAGGATCCATCTTTCATTCTGATGGAGCCAGGAGCCACCGCAGAACACCAGGCCGTAGACATTGGGCTGTTGTGGGAGCAGACAACAGGCAGAGATGAACTGGGGGGAGAAAGATGTCACTGGATTCTGGAAACATCTGAAAGTGGAGCTGCCTGGACTCCTGAGGATCAGATCTTGGCGGGAAAGGAAGAGAAGAGCCAAGGTTCTGACCGGGGCCACTAAGAGGATGGACACTTTCACAGGGAAGAAAACTGAGGCCCGAGAGTCAAGTGATCTGCCCAACGCCACACAGCTGGTCACTGACTGAGCTGGGATCTGAACTCAGGCCTCTGACTTTGGAACCTCTGAGGTTTCCGGTCTGCTCCAGTCCTCTACAGTGCTCAGCAAATGTTAAACTTTGAAAGAAGGAGTTTCCAGAGGAAGAAACAAGAGACAGAGAGAGAGAGAGAGGGAGAGAGAGAGAGAGAGAGAGAGAGAGAGAGAAATGGGGAGGAGGGGAGAGAGAGAGGGAGAGAAAGGAAGACAAAGAAAGGAAGAGAGAGAAAGAGGGGGAGAAAGACAGAAAGGGAGAGAGAGAAACAGACAGAAAGGGGGAGACAGAGAGAGAGACAGAGAGAGTAGGTCTCTGGCCTTGAACCTCAGCTGCTCCCAGGGCTGAGGTGGACAGTGTGTCCTTGGAGCACATGGCCCTGGTCTCACAGAGCCTTTCCACTCCCGCTGGCCTACAGGCTGTACAGCCACCACTTACAGAGCAGCCCTGGGGCCAGCTCCACACTATCCCATCTAATCTTCCAACAACCTTATGCCGCGGGTGTTCATATCCATGTTTTACTGATGAGGAACCTGAGGGTCAGGTGGGCCCACAGCTAAGAACCAGCAGTGCTGAGATTTGACCCGGAGTCAAGTGGACACTGGGGCCTGAGGACTTCACAGCTCTTCTGCCCTGGGCTGTCAGGAGAGAGGATGTGAGCAGCACATGGTAGGCTCTCCAGCCGCGCACGCGCACGTTCCTTCCCCTCCCATGATGCCCCCCCGGGGGGGACTCCAGCCCCGATGGCCGGTTCCCAGAAAGCACCCGTGCCAGTGTGTGGACACCTGGCCACCCAGAGTTTCACTTGGACAGCACCGGCCTGTGTGAGCCAGCTGCTTCCCACAGTGTCCCAGGGATGGGCCCAGCACCCGTGGGTGCCTGGCATCGAGGCCGCACCCTCGCCCCCGTCTGGCTCGGAGGCCTGTCACCATGGAGAGGCAGCAACAGGCCTGCACAACACCTGGGCAATGCCTGCTGGAAGGCTCCTCCTCCTCATCCTGGAGCCTGGCCCCGACAAGTCAGAGTGTGGGCTGGGGGCGGGGCCGGGGAATTCTGGGACTCGCCTGACACCCCAGGACGGGCACCAGCCTCCATCAGCCCTCCCTCCATCAACCCTCCCTCAACCCACCAAAGAATGGCCGCGAACCCCAACTGCAGCTGGGGAAACTGAGGCTCTGAGAGGCAAGGTCACTTGGTTGAGGTGGAACAGCCAGGGAGTGGTAGGACTGGGATTTGAACTCCAGAGCCCATGTTCTGCCCAGCACAGGCCCCTTATGGAGCCCAGCGGGAGGTCCCTTCTGGCTCACAGTCCTGTGTCCACAGTCCCCAAGCCCTGGAAACCAAAAGTATTTCCTAAGTTTGGGCCCCAGAGCTCATTTGGCAAGTCCCAGCTCCACCACCTACAGACTGAGGCCCTGAACAGGCAGTGTCATCTCTCTGAAACTCAGTTTTCCATGAAATCTGTAAAATGGGAGAGTTACCACAGTGTCCTCATCAGCAGCCAGGTGGCCCAGGTGACTGTTTGTGAGGCTTAGAAGTATGTGTTCCATAAGCCCTTGGGAGGATTCTGACGTGTATTCATGTTTGGGCATCACTCTGGTAAGGCATCAGCCTCACCATGCCACTTCCCTGCTTTTTAGCCATCCATGGCTCCCTAGGGCCTTCTTGATATGACTCGAACTGATGAGAAGCTGTTTATTGACAGTCTTTATTTTCCCCCCTTACTTTGCTTATACATTTCGATGTAGAAGCATCAGTGTATCTGTTTATGGGAGAAGATCCCCATCAAGTATGTGAGGTATAAATGGTGTCCAGTGACCCTTGAACAACACGGATTGGAACCGTGCAGGTCCACTGACATGTGGATTTCCTCCACCACTGCCACCCTGGAGACAGCAGGACCAACTCCTCCTCCTCCTCCTCCTCAGCCTCCTCAAGGCAAAGACCACGAGGATGAAGGCCTCTGTGATGATCCACCCCCGCTTGACATGTAGTAAATTTATCTCCCCTTCCTTTAGTAACATTTTCTTTAGCTTCCTTTATTGTAAGCACACAGTGTACAACACACAGGCCACACAAAATGTGTGTTCACTGACTATGTGAACAATGTGCCTATGTTATCAGTAAGGCTTCCGGTCCGAGTAGGTTATAAGTAGTTAAGATTCAGGATTTCAAATGTGCAGGGGTTGGCACTTCTAACCCCTGTGTTGTTCAAAGAGCAACCATACTTCCCTTTTTAAAACCTGAAAAAGGCCGGGCACGGTGGCTCACATCGCAATCCTAACACTTTGGGAGGCTGAGGCAGGAGGACCACTTGAGCCCAGGAGTTCAAGACCAGCCTGGGCAACACAGTGAGACCTTGTCTTACAAAAATTTTAAAAAACTGAAAAAAATCAGGCTTCTGAAACTTCTGGCCCCAAGATAATGGAGTGTAGACTCTTTTTTTTTTGAGTCAGAGTCTCACTCTGTCACCCAGGCTGGAGCACAGTGGCACGCTCACGGCCACCGCAGCCACGACCAACTGGGCTCAGATGATCTTTCTGCCTCAGCCTTCCAAGTAGCTGGAACAACAGGCACACTCTACACCTGGCTTATTTTTTTATTTATTGTGGAGATAAGGTCTCACCAAGTTGCCGCGCTGATCTCAAACCCCTGAGCTTAGGCAATCCTCTCACCTTGGCCTTCCAGAATGCTGGGATTACAGGCTTGAGCCACTGTGCCCGGCTGGGAGTATTGACTCTTAATATTCTAGGGCAGCTACAGTTCACCAGACGCTGGGCAGGGTACTTTGCGTGGCTGATCCCGTCTCATCCTCATAGGAACTAGGCAGATGCGTTGTTCTCCCCGTCAGACAGATGAGAACACTGAGGCTCCAACCAGTGAAACATCCCAGCCAGATCACACAGCACCAGAGTGAACTCCGGACCGCCACGAGGAGCCACACACGCAGTCAGCATGTGCCACCGTCCTCTCCTGCCCCCCTTGCTGCCTGCCAGCCCGTGGGCACCAGGCAAGCAGATCCAAGGCGTGCGAACACCATGGCACTGCCCTCCAGCAGCCCATCAGGGGACTGGGAAAACAGGCTGTCCCTCACATCAGACAGAGGCCTCAGGGGAGGGCTTCAGACACTAGTAGAGTCTTTGGATGTACCTAGACAGCCATAGGGAGCCATGGAAGGCTTGGGAAGAGTAGGGAAGCGGCATGGTCGGGTGGATGTCCTGAAGGGGTGGTGCCCCAATAAGAGCACTTGCCTGAATGCCCAGGAGGATGTACTGGGCCCTGCTGCCACAGTTCCTGATTCGGTGGGTCTGGGGTAGGGCCGGGGATTGTTCGTTTCTAGCAGGTTCTCAGGTGGAGCGGTGACCACACTTCGAGAACGGATGCTTTGGAACAACACAGGGGTGGGAGGGTGGCAGGAGTGCCCGGAGTCTCTGCCGTCCTAAGGGCCGTCATCCTGGGGTGCCAGGACATGCCACATGGGTCCCTTAATCCTCCCAGCTCACACATGATGAAGCACTAAGACTCAATGAGGATGAACCACCCGCCCGGGGCCACACAGCTAGTGAGTGGGGGGCCAGGGATTCCATCGTGGGGATGGGACTCCAGTGGGATCCCCCAGCCATGCTACCACTGGCCCACCTAAGATGGCTCCTGCAACAGGGCCCCGGAGGACAACGCTGGCCCTGTCCCCAGCAAGTTGCACAGAACTGTCATGAGTCAAGGGCCCTGGAGTCAAGCGCACAGCCTAGACCCTGGCATCTTGGGCTCGGCCAGACCCACGCCCCTGCAGGTTCCCACTGTGGTGAGCCTGCCCTGACTCCGTTCCTGCAGCAAGGCCATTAGCAGTGTCACCTGCAGACCTCACCGCAGATGCTGCAAGGGTGGAAGAGATCCTCCGAGCCAGCCCAGAGACCCCATGCCCAGAGCAGCCACACACCCCATCTCCAATCCCCGATGGGCGACTCCCTTGCAGCCCCAGCTCTCCGGGGGGGTCTTGCTCTCCACCTTTACTTGGAAGGGCCCTGCCTGGAGACGGCCCTCCTCCCCCACCCTGGGAAGGGATGGCGCTGGGGGAGCAGGGGCCGGTCCGTGGCTGTCTCTCTCTGCTCCCTGCAAGGCCTGGGTCACAGTCCTGGTCCCCTTCCTCCCGAGGGACCTAGAGCCCGAGCCTGGGCTTCCCTTCCTGGCTTGCAGACTGCCTGTCTCAGGGCTCAGGGTGGGATGGAACACCACCAAGAAGCCCTGACTCCCTGAGCACCTACTGTGTGCCAGGCTGTCAGGGGCCCTCCAGGCGCCCAGGAGACCTGTTAAGGGCGTTGTCATCGATGTGCGTGAAGACTCCCCACTCTCAGAGCCCATCCCAGCTGTGCTGGCTGGCTCACTCCCAGGACAGGCTGGGGATGTCCCCTCATGGTCTTGGAAACAGACGAGCCAGTGGTGAAGGGTTAAGAGGACTGACGGTCCCTGGCCAAAATGTGCTCTCCCAAGCTTTTCCAGATGCTGGAGGTCTTTTATGACACAAACACGCAGGCCCAGGGTGCAAGGCCGGCCTGGAGCAGGGGGCGGGCCTGAGGAACAGGGTCACAGCCGGCCACGCTCCTGCCACCCAGATGTGAAGGCAGGAGGTGGGAGGCAGTGACTCACGGAGGAATGCCGGGATGAGCTGATGAGCTGGGAGTTTCTGCAACTCCGAAGTCCCCTTTCCCCTGTGGGCCCCTGGTGGAGGGTGGGGGCGTCCGCCCTCAGATCCAGAAGGCCCCAGCCCTTCTCGGAGTCCTCGCGGGGTGGGGCGGACTCGAAGTCATCCCTGGGAGCCCCAAGACTCTGCGGCGGGCATGCCCTGAGGCCTGCTTGGTGTGGGGTGGGCAGAGGCGACAGGGCCAGCTCCCAGTGCCTGACCCCTGCCTGGCAGGAAAGCACCGTGGCCGCAGTGAGTTTGCTCCAATTTGTGGTGCTGTTGCTATGTTCTGGGTTGCTCGTTTGGCCTCGTGGGTTTTTTCCCTCTGGTTTCATGTTCTGACGGGAACTGAGTGAATCTGGAGCAAGTTAATTGCAGCCACAGCATTCCAGAGGGTGTGACGCCGAGTTCCTCCCTGGCCGGGATCTGAGTCCACACCCGGGGCTACAGGCTGGGGGCAGAACGCCAGCAGATCTGTGGGGCTGGACCCTTCGGGGCGTGAGGTTGCCCTCCAGTGGGAGGGAAGGGGCTCAGGGCCAGGGTCAGACCAAATTCCACCTCTGGGTCCCACGACCTGCTCTTCTGGCACTTAAGGCCCCACACGTTCGTTCCGAAAGGCATCCTGGGCCTGTGCCCCACCAGGCCCTGCACTGTCTCCGTGCCAGCCAGACCAGCTGGCCCCCCAGATATCCTAGGCTGGGGTTCCCTCCCCTCGCTGCCTTCACCAGCCCCATCCATCCCACCCTCCTTCCTCCCTGCACTCCTTCAGCTGAGATTTTACGCCTCAGAGGGGCAGGCAGTTCTGCAGGGTGATAAATATGCGATCTGTACGTCCCACAAATAAAGTGATAAGAGAGTATAATTTCAGGTGGAAATAAGCACTTTGAAAAAAACTACGGAAGGATGGGATAGAGCGGAGACTGGGGTGGGTGTGTGTGTGTGTGTGTGCATTTGGGTACGTGTGTGTATATATGTGTATACACGGGGGAACCCAAAAAACTGATTGATTTATTTATTTTTTAGTTGGAGTCTCACTCCGTCACCCAGACTAGAGTGCAGTAGCACGTTTCCGGCCACCGCAGCCTCGACCTGCTGGGCTCCAGCGATCCTTCTGCCTCAGCCTTCCAAGTAGCTGGAACTACAGGCATGCGCTACAACGCCCGGACAATTTTTTTTATTTATTGTAGAGATGAGGTCTTGCCAAGTTGCTCGAGCGGCTCTTGAACCCGCGGACTCAGGTAATCCACTCACCCCGGCCTCCCGAAGCGCTGGGATTACAGGCTGAGCCTCCGAGCCCAGCCCTGAATTTATTTATTTAAAAATTGTGTATTTATTCTTGCATGTTTAAACTTTAGTCACCTTCAAAGTCCTCTCTGTTTGATGCAACGCACCTCTCGAGATGCTTTTTCCACTGCTGAAAACAGTTTTTGAACTTGTCCATTTTGAGGCCTTTTACTGCTTCTGCTGGTTTTTGTTTCACCTCTTCCACATGGGCAAACTGTTTCCCTTTGAGGACTTTTTTCATCCAGGGAAACAAAAAGAGTTGCTCGGGCGAGATGGGATGAATAGGGAGGGTGGGCACTGGGGTCATGCTGTTTTGGCTCAAAAACTGCTGAATACTCAGCACAGTGTGGGTGGGTGCATTGTCATGGTGGAAGGACCAGTCACCTGTTTGCCACAACCCGGGATGTTTCTTCCACACATCCTGATGCAAACTTCTCAAAACTTCTATTTTTATTTTTATTTATTTATTTATTTATTTTGAGTTGGAGTCTTACTCTGTCGCCCAGGCTGGAGGACAGTGGCACGCTCCCGGCCACCGCAGCCTCAACCTGCTGGGCTCTGGTGATCCTTCCGCCTCAGCCTTCCAAGTATCTGGCACTACAGGAGCATGCTATCACGCCCGGCTAGTTTTTGATTTATTGTGGAGATGAGGTCTCACCAAGTTGCCCAGGTGGGTCTTGAACCCGTGGGCTCAGGAAATCCACTCACCTCAGCCTCCCAAAGTATGGGATTACAGGCTGAGCCACCCAGCCTGGCATTCAAAACTTCTAGATAAATACTTTAGTTGACCGTTTGATCCAGAGGAACAAATTCCACTTGTACTACCAGGGGCCTGCCCTCCAAAAGGTAACTCTGATTTTTTTGGAGGGGTTCACTCTCATATGTGCATGTGTGTGTATATATGTTTGTTTGTGTGTGTACGCATGTCCGAATGTGTAGTGTGCATGCAGGTTTGTGTGTGCATATATTTATGTATGTGTGCGCATGTTTGAATGTGTGTATTAAGTGTGCATGCATGTTTGTGTATATTCATGTGTGTATGTGTGCATGCTTACATGTTATGTGAATGTATATGTGTGCATGCGTGTATGTGTGTATATATTTATGCATGTGTGTATGTGTATGTTGGTGAGGGATCTGAGGGGCCAGACAAGGCCTCCAAAGATGTGAACTTTGGCAGAGACCTCAGTGGAGGCATTCCCTGGAGCACCTGTGAGGGCACATCAGATGCAAAAGCCCTAGGGTCCAGGGGTCTTTGTGGTTAAAGCAAGGGGGTGAAGGGAGATGGAAGGGTGGGTTCTGGGCAGGTGGGCTTGGTAAGCTGGGTGAGGGGCAAAGTGACCTCCGGGGGTGGCTTGTTTGATATGACAACTTTTTTTCCCTTGGCGTGGTGGGATTACTGATCAATGGTAGTTCTCCTGTATTTTTAGTGCTTTGAGAAATTCCCGTGCTGTTTTCCACAGAGGTTGTACTAACACTCCACTAACAATGTGTTCACGTTCCTTTTCCCTTCATCCTTACCAATATCTGTTGTTTTTAGACTTTCTTCATGGTGACCATCCTGACTGGTGTGAGATGGTGTCTTGTTGTAGTTTTAATTTGCATTTATCTGATGATTGGGGATGCTGAACATTTTTTCATGTGTTTGTTGGCTGCGTGTATGTCTCCTTTTTAAAAAGCCACTGGTGGGTTTTAAGAGGAGACTTCCAGAACAAATTCAGACGTTACCTCCTCTGAGAAGCCTCTGGGTGCAACGCGCTTCATTAGGGAATCTTGAATCAGCTTCCTCAATAGTTTGTTTCACTCTTAAAGTGTCTGCTATGTGCTAAGACTGGACTAACCCCTACATGCACGATTGCATTAATGATGAGGTATAGACTATTTATCACTCCACCGTTTCACAGAGGAGGAGACAAGCACAGAGAGGTGTGGTCACCTGTCTAAGGTCACACAGCTAAGAAACCGGAATTCAGACCCAGGCTGTCTGGCTCCACAGTCTGTGTGTCTAACCACCACATGTCACTGACTACACACACACACACACACACACACACACACACACACACACACACAGCACTATGCATGTGGAGAGCCTGGTTTTATCTGGAGCCGTGTGTTTATTCACTTGCTAGGCTAGATAAATGTTTACACTGGGACCTGCTAGGAGACCGGAAAGAGGGGCCTGCATTTCCTGCTGTCAGAGATAGAAGGAGGCAGGGGTCAGGAGAGCGATGAAATTAGCCCGGCAGAGTGCTCGGTGCTGGAGAGAAGGAAGCCACCCACAGGGCAGGGAAGGCTGGATCAGGGCAGGAGCACAGAGGGCGTCCCCCCAGCCCTGTGTGACTGAGGCAAGTCACCCGCCTCTTCCAGCCTCAGTTTCCACCTCCCTGTGATGGGGACGCGACGCCCCCCTCCCAGTGCTCTCGAGGGCTCCGTGAGGGTGTTCACAGCACAAGCTGCTCATGGCTGCTCTCCCTCATCCACCTTGATGAAACCTGTGGCTGTTGCATCCCCACTCCACACGGGGTGCTGAGGCCTCTGTTCCGAGGCGGGACTGAATGTTGCATGTGCCTTTTTATTTTTTTTTCTTGGAAGTTCCTTTTCTCAGAGACACTTGGGGGAGGGATGCTGGTGAAAGGTTGGGGGCTGACTCTTAAGCACCCCACCTTCCAGCCTTCCCCACCCCATGACTCTGGCAGAAGGACACCAGGCTACTCGGGTTCTCAGCTGTCACTTGACACAGCAGAACCAGGGCCCTTATTTGGAACCATTGCTGGGAGAGGGAGGGGACTGGGCCTCCCCCTCCACTTCCCCCCAGGGTAGGGTGCAAGAGCTCAGGTTCTGCAGCCCAGCGGGTTTCCTGACCTTGGGCTCAGCCTCAAAACGCCAGGCCCTTCCAGAACCCTCCCACCACTGGCTGGCCAGGGCCCTGGGCTCTGTTTTTAGTGACCATTGCAGAGTGAGCCGGCGGCCCAGAGAGGATGATAATGGAGGATTCTTTCAGGAAGGGGACATGTCACAAAGACACTTCCTCCTGCTGAAATGCCTGTGCCCCCGCCAAGAACATCGGCAGATTTGAACACCACAGAAGGCGGTGTGTGTCGTCATAAGAACACACACCATGCCATGTGAAGCCAGGAGAAAGGCTTCAAGGAAAGACAGCAATGTGTTGATCGCTGCTGTGCAGCGGGGAGAGGGACACGGTCATGAGTGGTTTGTATGTATGTAGTTATTTTTTCTATATTTTCTAAAATTTTCCGTTGAAAGTGTACTAGTAAAGTCATGAGGAAAAAAGGCACCTTTTAAAAAAGATAAAGTACTTTGCTTAAAAGGATTACAGTAGAAAGATACAAAATATCTTGGTTTGGGACACAGTAAGTGTAACGTTGAAAGGCAAGTACACACGCCTGTAGTTCTGGCCACTTGGAAGGCTGAGGCGGAAGGATCGTCAGAGCCCAGCAGGTTGACGCTGGGGTGACCATGAGTGTGCCACTGCACATCAGCCCGGGCGACGGAGTGAGACTCCAACTCAAAAAAAAAAAAAAAGAAAGGCAAGTGCAATATGTAGGATTACATGTAACCCCAGATGAGAACAAGATGCATGTAAGATATGTGATTAGCGCAATATATGTATCTGTAAAATCTAAATGAGAAAATTATATGTGAGATGGAATAAAAGCACAGCATCTCCTGTTTAGCTCCCCAAGACAACAAAAACAGGGCGCTGTTTAACTTGTCTTGCTGTCTTGCTAGAGTGTGAGGCACTTGTCTCTGTGTCTCTCTGAGGACTTGACACAAAGTAGGTGCTCAACAAATGTTTCTGAATAAGCAAGTGATTATCTTTCTTTAAAAATAAAGATACAATCACCCATTAGGTACAATGTGCACAGGTGGAGTGATGGGTACATTTACAGACCAGACTTCTTCACCACTATATAGTGCAACCACAGAAGCAAGAGCTATTTGTACCCCTAAAGCTATTGAAATACAGAAAACAAATAAGTAAAATAAGGATGCCAACAAAAACTCACCAGAAACTGATGTATTTAATTGTGGACTCATCAGACATTCAATTAAAGGTGACTCCCTTGTAGTACAGACTTCCCCCACTAGGTAAGTGTTCTGGGAACCCATGGGCATCAGTGTAGCAGCTAGCATTGCTGTGAGAGGCTGTGTTCGGCTTCAGTGAATTTTCTTTGGAGATTCTTTCAACATGTTTGCTCATTTCACGATAGGTGATTTACGAGTGCACCTGCTCACACCGTGCTGAGTGTTCAGCAAAAATGGCACGACCCCCACACCTCACCTTCCCTATTCACCCGATTTTGTCCCAAGCAACTTTTTATTTGCTTGCTTTCCCCAATTAAAAAAAAAAATCCTCAAAGGAAACCACTGTTGCTGATGTCGAAGAGGCAAAACGAAAACTGGCAGAAGCACTAAAAGGCATCAAAATGGACGAGTTCAAAAACTGTTTTGAGCAGTGGAAAAAGCATCTCGTTAGGTGTATTGCATCAAACAGAGAGTACTTTGAAGGTGACTGAAGTTTAAACGGGTAAGAATACACAGTTTCGCATTAATAAATTCCAGGTTTTGGGGGTCCTCTCTCGTAGCTTGGATGTCCTGGGAAGTACAATGGAGATTTGTCAACAACCAGAAAAAGGCAACAGGAGAACATTCTTTATTCCATGAAAGAGTCCAGAAGAGAGAGGAGTGGGGCTGTCCCGAGGACAGGACTTGAAGGACAGACCGAGGCCCTCCTGCAGATGGGAACAAGTGACTTCTCACACCAGGAACCCAGGGGAAAGCCCCCGGCTCAAGAAGGAAATGCCGAAACTGAGCAGGAACAGTTTCCCTTCCCGTGTCCTGGTGCTGGGTCTACTTGCCTGAGCTCCCCTCTACACCGATCCTTTACGCGCAGGGGCTGGTGGGGCATCTCCACCTTTGTCTAGGAAACTGAAAGCAGTCAATTAAATTCCAGAGGTAAGGGCCGGGTGTGGTGGCTCACACCTGTAATCCCAGCAATTTGGGAGGCCAAGGCAGGAGGGTCGCTTAAGCCCAGGAGTTCGAGCCCAGCCTGGGCAATATGGCAAGATCTCATCTCTACCCACGCCTGCAGCCCCAGCTACTTGGGAGGCTGAGGTGAAAGCATCGCCTGAGCCCAGGAGGTTGAGGTAGCAGTCCCTGTGATCCGACCACTGCACTCCAGTCTGGGTGACAGAGTGAGACTCTGACCCAAAAATAAATAAAACAAGATAAAATAGTAAAATAAAATGGACTCCA
>CAUYQG010162275.1:0-65146 GCA_963574415.1 Tarsius wallacei
TTTTTTTTTAATCTGGGGGAAAAAATGGTCTTTTGGGATGAGATCCAGTCAGTAGAGCCAGTGGGGTATGGGGCTTAAGCAGTTTCTGGTGAAAGACTGAACATTCAACATGGTGTGGACAGGTAAATTGTCATGGTAGAAGAACCAGTCACCTGTTTGTCACACTTTTTTCAGAATGTAGTCTCTCACAACAATGCTAGCTGGTACACTGATCGCAATGGATTCCTAGAACACTTACCTAGCCAGGGAAGCCTGTACTACAAGTAGCCAGACTCCCAAAAGATAATTCCTTTTGGGGGTTTCCCCTTGTATGTAGTTATTCCTATAAACTTTTTGGAGGAAAATCAATCAGTGCTATTTATTAAGTGGATAATGTACCTATTGTAACCAATTGAAACAAGTTAAAATATATTTAGTTAGCTGAAAATATAGCAGTTCAAAAGTGCAAGGGAAATATTGAATGTGAAAATATAGTGTTTGTAGAATTTAAATTTTGATGTTTTCAAGACTTGAAAAATTAGAAAAGGAAATTTTATTTGTTTACATTTTTATACACCCAGTTATATTTTATAATATTGAGCAATACAGAATCAGTTTTTCAAACATTTTGATCAGCTCAGACCAAATTGCATTATGCCAAGAATGTTTTGCCTTAATTTTTTAATATCATGTGTCATTCAGTGAAAGCTAATCCATATGTTTATGATTCATTTACAATTAAATCATCAAAATACTGATTTAAGAGCCATTTGATGTCTACAAATAAATTTTGGAGTTTTAAAAACAGGTTATTTATTTCAGTCATTTTTTTCCAATGAAAATTTTATGGAGGATTGAATATTATTTTATAACTTTGGACAATAACTATTTGAGGTTATTGACAAGATATTTACTACTACTTAAAAAGAGGTAAACGTGTTTCTTGGTTGAATAAGGTTAAAGTCTAATGACAATTACAAGGAAATATGAATAGAACTTTTATTGTAGTTCTTCCTTTTTTATTTAGTTTAAAGACAGTGTCTCACTTTGTTGCCCAGGTTGGAATGCATGACACAATCAAAGCTCAATGTAGCCTTGATCGCTTGATCTCAAACAATCCTTCCACCTCATCTTCCCTCCAGAGTCACTGGGTCTAGGCATGAGCCGCTGCACTCGGTCATATTTTTATGTTTAAACAATTATGTGCCTATTTGCATAATATTTTCATTTAAAAAAGTCTCTTAGAACACTTGACCGAATGTCTTCTAGTTTTGCACATTTATCACATGAAAAAATTTAAGAATTATTTAATTCTTTAATAAATTTTGAAAGTAAATCTTCAACTATTATCTAAATTCAGTACCTTCTTTGTTTCTTTGCTTGAATGCTTCTATTGATTTTAATCCCTCTCACTCTGTCTTGCTCTTTATATATATATATATGTATATATATATATTTATATGTATATATAGTGGTGATAAAACTACAGTAATGACTCTTCTCTTTGCCCCCAGAAAACTTGATTTTGAATATGAGAAAAAGTTGCTCTATTTCTAACACTTACATAAGCCTGTGTCTACAAACACATTCATATGCTTTATGAGTTTGAGAACATGCAACTCATGTGGGAAAATATTTGTCACAACACTTTCAATCAATATATACCTATTCACATCTGGAAAAGCTGAGCCTATATAGCCTGACTATTTCTGTATAAAACTATACTGGCAAATCTTTGCAAAACTACAAAGATGATTTTGGAAGTGCCAACCATGTTAATTATGTTTTCTTTCAGCTCATCTCATGTCACAACATTAAAATATATGTCAAATAATAACATATTTTAGTGTTTAATAGTATTAATAAGACTTAATACCATTAAGCATTATCATTTGAATTATAACATATTTTAGTGCTTTAAATTATGCCAGATATTGTGTTAAAGGCTTTCTATATTTTAACTAGCCCCACAGCAATGAAGAAATGCTTTCTTTGCCTTTTCTCAGTTTTCAAAGTACCAAAAAAATCACCCTTGCACAAAACAATCTAGTGTTTCCATGAATACTTCCCTACAACAGCTTGCATTTCTCTAATTATTAAATGAATGCTAAAGCTTACAAATCATACTTATCATTTATGTATCTTATATTGTATCATTAAGTATCTTATATTGCATCATATTCCTACAAATTTTCCTTAGGGGCACCAGTTATGCATTTCAGTAGTTCTGGGTTCCTTTCTTATCTTTTAAACATACTAAATGTTTCCCCTTGTGCATATCACAAAATGTCAAACATTAACTTCTTCATGAAATAATTACATCTAAATGTGGGGGGTGTATTTTGAAGATTAAATAGGAAAACTGCATAGTGTAATTACAGGCACAAGCTAAGCTTTCAATAAATTGTGGTGTAGATTTTTTTTTTAGATTGTATAAGTTTATGTTATACATCTTGTGCCTCCTTAACGTAGAGGATTTTAAAGGAATGATTTTTAAGTTGGACAGGTAGATGGTGATATTTTTCCTATAGAGGCATTCTAGAAGCTTGTATAGACTGTTCCTGCTTCTCATCCTACCTCCTCTTATCCAGCTCTAGAACAATTTCCTGAAAGACAATTTTCTTGTAGTCAAATTGAGAACAATTCAATCATCTAAATTTACCTACTTTTTAATTTATAGTAAATTTTACTGCATGGATAGTTTCAGTAACCACTGGCATTTCCTGCAGTTTTATTTGATCATTTGCCATTTTGTTTTCTTTGCAGTGCTTTCAGTGTTTTTAATTTGTCTCTCCTTGACTACTTGTTGCTATAACTGGAGGAAACTGATATAAAAAGTAGAGATCACCTTTTGGGATCTAAGATTTCCATCAAACAACAAATCCCAGAATGGAGATTACAGAAATGGAGAACTCACGGAGGAGAAGGACCCAAGAAGATATTTTTCAAAACAGAATTTGTTTGAGAGGGAAATGCATCACCAAAATATTTAACGCGCATTATGTTATCTACCAGGACTGTTCTGGGCCAGAATGTCTGGTCACCTTAGCCAGGTACAGACTAGAAATGGATTTACAGGTGAGGTGTGGAAGGGGAGGTGGAAGGGCATGGACTGGGGAAGCTGAGACAGTAAGATATACCAAAGAAAGCAGAGCAGAGAGAAGGAAAACCTGAGGTTCACAAGAATACATTTGTATGAATGCATTCAAAACATATTTATAAATAAGAATATATTCAAAGAGCTATTCAACAGTACACTTTTTTTTGAATATATAAATGCCTTCTTCACAAAAATGTTCTTTATGGAAATATTCTTCTGTTTATATTTTAGGGATATATATTTTTTCTACTGGGGCAGAGAGAAATTGATCATACCTTAACATATTGTTTTGAAGATGAATTGAAAAGTCATCAACTAAAACTTTGCAGAAATATTGAAAAGATGGTGAAATTATTCTATCCAACACAGATTGTTGTAATTTTTTTAAGTTTAGTGAATAAAAGTACACTAGCCTTCAATGAATTAGCTTTTAATGAATTTTCTTATAGTGAATAGACTTTCAGGAATTGGCCTAAATTTTGAGTCCAGAGAAAACTACTGATCACAATTAGTGTTAGAAATCAAGACTCTTAAAAATTAAAATTGGAATTACTTTCAATGTTTGGTCATTTATCTGAAATAGTTGGATCACTTTGCGTCTTTTTCCATTGGCTACTTCAATGGAAATCCTACTGAGGAGGGGATTAATTGAAACATAGGTTGGTGGGTGCAGGAAGAATAGTAGAAATGTGGAAAATAAAGTGGGTAGGAAGAAGCTAAAATTGGATTGGAATTCTCTACAAAGGCAGAATAATTAGGTCCTTAACACAGAGTTAGAGAGTTGTCTTCTGTGTATTGAATTTAAGCAGTGTAAGTATTCCTGGGGATGGAAATATTTTCTTAGCATAAAACACAGGTGCAGGTACTACACAGCCAAGGAAAAGCAGTGGTAAACATTTGAACCACCTTCCAATGACCTGGTCCAGAGCCAAGCTTTCAGTTTGCATCAGTGGCTTGGATTTCTCATTGTACTCAAATAGAGATAGGCTATTCTCAATGTAATGAAAGGACGATCTCAAAGTTACATGAGGAATCCATGCAAAGGCAACAAGGGCTAAAATAATCTCCAAGAGAGTTAGTTATGTTTGTTCAGCAGCAAGGAGCTTTTAAATGGAAAGTGTTCACTGGCTGTTTGTACTGGACAGTGATGTTTTACATTCCAGGCATCTCACTTAGTCTCTTTGGACCAGACTTTCCGCTTTTAAGTTAAGAGGTAGTTGGCAGAATGTCTTTCCTGGCATAAAAGGGAGAAGAAACTTTTTATTTTCATCTTTTCAAACTTTTCAGAACTTCTTTGTTTATGTCAGATTATGACAATAAAAGCAAGAAACCACGGACGACTTGTGTTCTGGTAGATAAGAAGAGTACACCTTTGCTGAGAGTTCAGGATCCATTTGGCATTATTGCCATGACAATGCATGTTCCGGTTCTTGTGCTGTCTCCCTGAACAGAACTGCATGTTCTCAGAACATGGGCACATTTCTTCCTTCCTCTTAGTGTACAGGGATATGTTAGCATCCATGTATGTCTTCTTTTCAAAAAGGAAAAGCACTTATTTTCTATTCTGATCTATTTGAAATTGTTTTAACTAGTGTCTGAATCTTTCTCTCTTCCCAAGGACTATGTGGTCACAAGAATCATCACCCATATTCCTTTTTTCATGGGAATGTCTAGCATTTATAACATCTGCATAAGAGCCAGATTACTGACTCTCTTCTCTCAATTCTGGAACTCTTGTTATTGTTCTTATTGACAAATATTTTGAGAGTTATTTTTAGAATTACCTTGCTTTATTTTATTCCTCAGGTTCAGAATCATTTTGAAGAGTTTTCTTTTTGAGGTGTGTAGGGCTGATAATCTTGAGGCTGTAGCTTCTCTAGTATTTGGGTAGGAAGGCAGGAAAGAAGGGAAGGCAAAGAATGCTATGAAAATCAAATAAGACCGAAGCATCCTGACTTCCAAATTATTTTTAAAAGCCTGCAATTCTGATTCCTCTGACAGTATATGATAGTACTTAAAACACTGATAGTTAAAGAGTGATGATTTGGCAATAAGAATGACAAATTTCAGTTAAATATAATTGCCTTCTGGATGGGACTGATTCACCTTTAATAGCAAGGAGGCTTTACGTCAATTCAGATCCACAATTGTAATGGACTCAGCAGAATCCCATGTGCCCCATCATGTAACCATTTCTTAACCCAAAATTAAGCTTATAAAATTTAAAGAATAAATAGATTGTTCTCAAGAGAAAAATACCATTTTGCCAATGACATATTTTGTCAGAAGTAAAAATCTACCTTCAGAAAATATTTAATTGGGTAAGTTTTTCTTGTAATTGTATAAGTTGAATAAAACAAGCTGACATACTCAAGATGCACAATAGAGGGGGAAAAAATTGGTAATACTGGCCTAAATTGGTTGCACCTTTTCGACAAAATAAGGGTGGCAGAGTGCAAGCTAAAAAAAATAACTACCAATTTTTTGTAGAATCTAAACTCCAGCATGAAGTGTGGTAGAGGTCCACAGGAAATCATTTTTGGGGGAAACAAACAATTATTCTGGACATGTGGTGAGGCAAAGGAATTGGAATTTGGCAGGCTCAATTGCATTAATTTTGCTCTGGGTGTAAAATATGTTAATTTGCCACTGTCTGGAAGAAATCATGGTGAGTCATCCACAGAACTACTTAGAATCTATTTCTGATGTTTCTAAGTATCTATCACTTTGGCCATTGCCTTTTCTCTTCACAAACATACATTTTGCAGCTACAACATAGCATGAAAAATCATTTTATCTTATTCCACATAAAGCAAATTTCAAACAGAAATTCTTGACTCGAATCCATAGCTGGTAAGATTTAATTTCTGTTATGCCATTATCTTGTATTTTCTGTTTGTTCACAGCAGTTTTTATGAAAAGGGCCAGGATCATTCTTTATTCCTTGTGATAATAGAAATCATTTCTTTCCAATGTGTTGCTAAATCAGAACCATATTGTATCCATAAAATGATCTCTTCCTATATCAAAAGATTTTACCTGAGTTTTCCAAGTAGTATTATTCCAGATTATTATCTTAGGAAAGTGTCTATGTATTGAAGCAGAAGAGGATTACATTAAAAGTAGGGAAAAATGAATCTAGCAGGTTAAAGAAATAATTTTGTTTTATAATCTCAAAATATTCTGTAATTTGATACATAACAACCCTAATACACAACCCAACTTCGGCAGATGTCTCAAACCTTTTAACAAGAAGTTCCTTTGCTGGGTCTTCAAAATTGCAGCTCCAACTACATTCTTCCCAACCACATATCATACAATTAACACTAATCTTAAATTAAGCAATGTGAAAATAATACCTAAAAGTCTACCTGGGTTTATAAGCAATTATTAGACAATTGACATTAAGCCATTGAATAAAGCAGATACAATGTCTTACTATTATGGAAGAAGTCTTTAAAAATAACAGAATAAAATCAATATTTGGAAATATGGCTTAACTCTCTTGGAGAGAAAACACAGGTTCTCAAAATGCTGCCACCTTCCTACCTGTTTTCAACTAGGAATGATCGTGGAATTATAAAAATTTGCACACATACCGATCATCTTTAAAATAACACAAAACGCATGTGAAGTCTCCAAATTTAAACATCCCCCACCCCCACACCCCAAATCCAGGACATTGTAACCACAAACGCCTTGAGATATTGGCTGAATCATCCCCCTTTCCAAAATTGTCCATCTGTCTTTGAGAATGGCTGTGATCCGGAGGCTCAAGTTGACTTACTCACTGAGCTGCCTGCCAGCTTAGATGCACTTTGTAGGTGGAAAATTGTTGGTCTTTGTCCCTCCCAGCTTGCAAGTAAAATGAAGCTGCCAAGAGATAAACACATTCTAAGTTTATCATGCTATTCTTGGCCTCAAACTACAAGCCATAAGGCAACTATTGCTCAAGGTACCGTGTTTACAAGTGTTCAGTCCTCCGCTGTTTCAGAGACCCAACAAGATGGAATTTCTTCCTGCCAGCCTATATTTTGTTTTTTCTAAGCCTTCACATTTCTCAATTTCTTTTTAAAAGGGGGAAATGGAGCAGTTTTGTGAAAGTATTTTGAAGGTTTGAAGTCCCATTAAAATTTTGATTATTATGTTTTGAGGGTTTTTTCCCTCAGAGGCACTATAAGTTCCTAAAAAGATTAGACATTTCCTTTCGTTATTATCAGTATTATATTTATTATTGTTATTTCAATTAAAAGTGAACAAAATGTTTACTAATGTATTTCTATATAGACCTTTCCGATTTTTGTCATTTACCATTTTGATTGTTTACTGGGTTAACCTTTAACTCAACATACTTATTAGTACAAAACACATTTCTCTTTTAATTGATATGTTTTTTTCTCTTTAGCAAGATTTATTTAAAATAATTTAATCAGAGTTTGATAATGTTCTCAAAACCCAAAGAAAGTAGGTTTTTTTTTTTTTTTGAGGAAAAAAGTATTGAGTTACTGAGTTAACTTTCTTCACAAATGTCTTCCTGGCTGCATCGGATAACAGGATGTATTGAGTTCATACATCTTAAATATAAAGAGGAGTATAGCTATATCACATCCTATATTGGCACAGTATATTGACATGTATTATGTATGATGTTACACTGTTTAAATTATTAGAAATCACATTAAAAGAAATTATAATAAGATAGGGCTTTTTACCAAATCTAGGATATTTGGCAAAGATATGATAATCAAGTTCAATCCTTGATTTACAAATAAGACTTTGAGCTCTCAGAGTTTTATAACTAAATTCTATATCGTGATTTCTTTGCATTTCATTAAAAGTAATTTTCTCTTCAGAGTTCAGCATAGTACATATATAATTTACCTATGGAATCAGAGCTTAATTGTTTTCTTGAACATGATAGACATTAATCCCCACTCTGAAATTTGTTTAAAACATATTCTCGCTAATCTGTGCTCATTCAATTATTTAATGCTGCTACAAATTAAATTCACTGACTGCATGACAAATGAAAAGAATATAATAAAAAAATTTACTTCTGATAGTTTGAGTTCTGAGGGTAGAGAAGAAAGATTTGCAGCAATCTACTCTGGGAGATTACAATAAAAAGTGCATCATTAATTTGAAGCACTACTTGGGATCATTCAAAAAAATCAAAACTATGCCCACACTAAAATGAGCAGAGGGAGCACTAAGGACTGTCATACCTCAGGGTTACAGTGGATTGCACTTGGTGGCCTTCTGAAGATGTACAGATAGGATAATGAAAGACAATGGATGAACATTGCATATAAAAAAATTATCTATATGCTAGTCTTAGGATTTACCTGCAACATTCTGTGTTTTAGTACATTTGGGTTGCTATAACAAAGCACCAAAACCTGGGTGGATTATAAACAGAAGAAATTCTGGAGGCTGGGAAGTTCAAGATCAAGACACCAGTAGATTCAGTGTCTGGTGAAGAACTGCCTCTGGCTGTGTCATCACATTTTGGAAAGAACGAGTTAGCTATCTGGGGTCTCTTTTAAAAGGGCAATAATTCCAGTCATCTATCCTCATGACCTAATCACCTTCCAAAGGCGCTGCCCCCTAATACCATCATCTCAGGTGTTAAGATTTAAAATATGAAACTTAGGAGAGATGCAAACATTGAGTCCATCGTACTCCGCTGACAGAGAAAAAGAGTAATAATCTTACTAATTTACGTAAAATGTTAATTCCATTTTCCCTCATGACTCAAAAGTAGGGGGCAAGACATACTTTCTGAAGACTGAAGACCATGTGGTCAGAGGCATTTTATGTTTTTGCTTTACAGATCTTTTCCTCTTGATTTAATACTCTCATAAATGACATTTCATGTGTTTTTATCTTAGACTTAGTGGCTAATTTGGATATAAAATTTGCTGTAATTACACTTCAAAACTCAAATTAATTTGCTAAAATGTACAAAGTACTGCTTTAAAAGCCTAAGAAACAGCCTAACTTTTGAAAGAGTAAAGCTTGATTGGTCATTAGTGCCTAGCAATACTAGCATTCAATATTCTTTGATTGGATGAAAATGAATGTTCTACAACTGGTGTAGGAGACTCTACCAGAGCAGTGTAATGTTGACATTGTAAAAGGCACAAGCTAGATGATTAGACAAATTTCCAACATGTTAGTAGTCATACTGAAGAAATACTCCCGAATAGTACTTTATAGCCTTTTTATCTGTATGCATTTGTTAACTATTTAATTTGTTTTTAAGTCTGATTCTTGGTTCAAGCTAAATGTAACTAAGTCCAGAGTCTGAGTCATGAAGTAAATGGGTTTCAGCATTCAGGGTCACTAGTAAGAAATTAAAGTTAGAAAAACTAGAAACTCTCAAACAATGAAATAATTTTAAAAAATCTTTAAAAAATTAATAATATTTTCAAAAGTAGAAAATTTTCCCATTTCTGAAATACTTTTGCAGTATCTATTATGCCAGGATGTTCCTTTGACTCCCAATTTAATCCTCCATTGGAATCTTTGCTTCTGACACTTCTATTTTGTTTGGTAAGTATCCTTCAGGGAGTGTCCATGAGGTCATACTGTGTGTATCAATTAACTAGGCTAGATAATACTGTGATAACAACAGCAACTAAGTCTTAAAATTTCCATGGCTTACACAAAAGTTTATTTCTCACTCATACTACAGTTTAGTTGGGGATTCTGTTTATCACAGTTACTCCAAGACCTGACTAATGGAAGCTTTAGCTCAATTCAATACATGCTTTGATGACCAATGAAGCAGAAGAAATGAAAAAGGTGAACTACTTGATGATTCTTAAATCTGTAATCTGGAGGTGACATGCATCAATTCCTTCCACATTTCTTTAACCAAGTCAAGCCATATGATACTGCCTCACCCCAAGCATGGTATAGAAACACTTTTACTTTGTACCTTGATGCAGGAGAAATAAAAAATTTTTGAACAAACCTTGTGATTGGATTAACACAAGATACAATGGTTATGACTATTAAGAGAAGTCACTTTTTCTAAAGTCATTGGAAGTAGAAGGCATTTGATACAGAGCTGTGTTTTCCTTCCTGGTATTAGTTTAACAGAAGGATACCATTTGGACATCTGAGCGGTGTTAGACTTTGCTTCCATCTAAGTCTTATTTTATTGTGCCTGCCATAATTATGCCATAACAAT
The DNA here is from genome assembly GCA_963574415.1 of Tarsius wallacei. Taxonomy (NCBI): domain Eukaryota; kingdom Metazoa; phylum Chordata; class Mammalia; order Primates; family Tarsiidae; genus Tarsius; species Tarsius wallacei. The sequence goes on from CAUYQG010162275.1 coordinate 10,278, forward strand.
CATTTTTGGAGAAATTTCAATGCTTCCACTCTCTTGCTCAGAAAGTTATCATGGAAGTATGTGTTTCTATTCATGAACTGCAGCTGAATAAACCTGGCTGGAGACAAATTCTGCTCTGTGCACAAGCACAAGTGAAATGCTTAAACCAAGATCCAGCATATAATAACATGCTGTTGTATAAAGTTACCCAAAGAGATGCAGCAAACACGACATGGCATGGAGTCATGAAGTATTCTATTTGAGTGCTTTGAGGTAAAATTGAAATGGATAATATGTTCATTCATGTGAAATATGTAGTATTGTGGAGAATTTGACTCCTTAATCTTAAGTATTGTGCTAGAAATGCTGTTAAGTCTCATCAATAATTTAACTTAAAGGAATCAATACATTTTACACATGAATATAAAATTTCAATCAACTAAAAGAATGCAATAAAGACTTTAAGGAAATCTTATTGCATACTACATATTTTGGTGCCTCTGTTGTACTACCACTTCTCTGGCAATAGTGACATGATAATTATCCCAAACCTTACATTTTACATTTTCCCCCCAACCAATACAGACACCAGAGACCCAAGAAATTACCTGGAAAATCTTCTCGAAGGCAATGCAATCTTGCGTGAGCTGTTATTGTTACCTATTTTTGCATATTATATTTTAATAATTTTCCCCATAGCTATCACTACTTGAAAGACACTGATGTAAAAGAAGAGCTAGCTCATTATTCTTCATAGAATGTATGAGTGCATTTCAAATAAAATAAATAAGAAAGGACCAGAGGCTCTTAGTGAGCAGAGGAGGGAAAACATTAAATAATATATGTAGAGAGAACCTAAGAAACCATGAAAGTGAAAATATGTGGAAATAAGAGAGTTGACAAATAGGAGTAGGCCAGAAGATGTGTTTGTCCTTGATGACTTCGTAGTTCCATTAGCTTTTTTTTTTTTTTTGGAAGTGGTCTGAGAGTAACCTCCTTTCCTCACAATCAAAATACTTTTCTAGAATAGTGGAGGTCTCAACTCTAGCTAGCAGAATCTAACACCTTGCTTTAAGACAAACACTGACATTACAAGTATTCTGAACCATTTTTAGTTGTTCATGTGCAATAAAGTCAAGGATATTCTATTTATGAGTTTCCAGGTATTGTCTAAATCCTCATACCAAATATGACTTTTAACCTGTAAAAAAGCTATCTAGCTATTTCAGAATATACATAGAACTTAAGTTTTCTGTATTACTGGTGAAAACATGGATCTTGTTTGTTATTAGCCATTTATCTCTGATATGTTGAGAGGTTAAAAGATTCCAAAAAAGTTTCCAGGATAAGAATTATTATTTGTGTGATCATACAATTTGAAGTCTAAAATTCAAATTGTAACCATAAGTTGCTTTTCTTGTAATGAATATTATTCAACAGTGAGGCAGTTGATGACAGCTTTTTAAATTATTAACCAATAGCATATGAACATTTATAGTTTTGTGATAAAGGGAAAAATTTTTTAAAGCTTTATATCATATGGGTGCAATGTGTTGACTTTTTCTATGTTTGGGGACTTAAGATAACATATAATTATGCTTGAGAAGTCAGGTCCCTGTGATGCCAATTAAAAATGGTGGTTTTGCATTGAATGTTAGTTGCCGGTAACTGCTATAAGTCACCTAAAAATATTAAATGGTTCTCTTTTTAAAAAATAAACCTAAATAGTTTGATGCTATTATTCATTTACTTAAACAAAAGAAAATTGCATTAATTTTCAAAAAATTTCCTTAAATTGAGGCATCACATAGCTTTGATTACATTTCATGAATGGGCATCACAGTAGGCATAATGAAATGGCTCATGTTAGGAAAGTTCAGACAGGTCAAGATGAATTATATTGTAAGTAGTTAATTCATATTATCAGCCTTTTTATTTCATGAAGTAAGTTGACAAATGATGCCAAGACTTAGGTTGTATCTATTGGACATATAGTGACCTGTGCATTTGACATTGGCAGGCTTCAATATTTGATCTGAGTAGCTTACTTAAATATAATAGCACAACAAATATAAGCAAGTGGATACAGCACTGGACCAGGAACTGGAGGACCCATTCAAGTTTCTGTTTTGCCTCTTCTTGGTCATTGTTGAGAGGATCTGCTGATGTCTTCTTAATCTTAAATCCTTATTCTGTGTAAAACAAATCAAAATACTTGGTGTACTAACTCATGGGGACGTGGAGAACTTAAATCAAATATTTCACATGAAGTACATTAAGAATCATATATACTCATATTGAATAAATAAATGATCATCAGAGGCATTTTATTTAAGTCATTCATTTAAAAAATATATATTAATAAATGATGGTTTAAAGCAAATGCTATGTCTATAAACTGAAAAAAAGAATGTTAGGCAATTTTTATGCAGGTTCATGAGACCTGAATGTAGATACTTGACCTAGTGGATCTCAATATCTCCTTTGTTCCTAAGAAAGAAGTTTTGACTTCATCTTTTCTCATAAATTCACAGCAAGGGTGGAACAAAAGTCTACTCAAGATTTTTTCCCTTAGAGAGATTTGTTTTATAAATGTCTCAGAATGTATTTAACTCTCTCATTACAGATAATTTACCTGTTACCTATGATGGAGAGATGGAATGTATTTAACCTCTCTTCTTAAACAACTTAAAAAATTGACAAAACATATAAAACAGTGGGCATTGGACAACAATCAGTATAGAACAGTGATCTCTAAGAGAAGAGAGACCAATGAGCAGAGCTCTGTAATTACCTCCAGCTATGTCCTGGAGACAAGTTCATGCCCCATGAAAGGAGTTGGGACCAAAACAGAGTCCATAGTCCTCCTTAAGTAAAGGAGGCAAGGGAAGCTAGAATGACTAGAATTTGTAGAACAGAGGGCCACAAGAGAGAGCTGAATTAATAAGAGAGAGCTGCCAAGACAGAAACATTCTGGCAGTCTGCACAGAGTTCTCTTCCAATCTTCACTTGGATACACACAAGTACACGCACATGAGAACTCTACTAAAGGCCAGGGAAAGAATCTACGAAAATGAATAGCCAGAACAGTAACTTACCTCATGAAGAGATAAGAATAGTTTGTATTCCCACACTTCATAGTGGGAAAACCCTGATAATGCATCAGACAATAGGTAGAATACTCAGAATGGGTATTGCCTTAGTAGTGGGGCAAAATTAGCCCTAGATTAAGGACTTTCTTGGAATTGCCCAAAAAAGCTTTAATGCAAACTGAATGCATCAAATTATTTCAAAGTCATATGCATCCTAAGTCAAAGCTCAAAAACATTTGAAGAAATTTTATATGTATATGATATATAAAACATAATATAATGTTATATATTTTAAAAAGTATATATTATAGAAGGAATATATATTATAAAATATATATTTCTTTTATAATATATCATTCATTTTATTATAAATATTATAGTATAGTATAGCATAATATGTATATGTATATACATATTATGTATATTATACTATACTTGTTATTATAGTATATAATATATATATAATTATACACATATATATCAGCATCCCACAAAATATAAAATATATATTTCTTTTATAATATATAATTCATTTTATTATAAATACTATAGTATAGTATAGCATAATATGTATATGTATATACATATTATGTATATTATACTATACTTATTATAGTATATAATATATATATAATTATACGCATATATATCAGCATCCCACAAAGTAAAACAAAAATAATATCTGGTATCAAATAAAATATTACACTATATATAAAGAATATAACTCATGATGAGGAGAAAAGCCAATCAATGTAAACAAAGAGACAGGAGACAAAATTATTAGAAAAAATATAGAAGTTATTGATATTATATTTATTTTAACAGGTAGAGAAATGCATGAGCATTTTAAGTAGCTATCTTAATTTGTGAATTCTATCAAATATTTAATGTAGAAATAATACCAAATTTCTTCCAGAAAATTGAAGAAGGCAGAATGTGTTCTAGCTGATTCTATGAGTAATCCTTAAAACTATCATTATCCTCATATTCAAAATAGAAAAAGCATTATAGAAAATTAAGCTATAGACCAACATTACTCATGAACATAGGTGCAAAAAATTATTAACAAAGTTTTAGCAAATGAATTCAACAACACATAAAAAAGATAAGGCATCATGAACAAGTGAGGTTTATCACAAGAATGCAAGATTTATTTAAGATTCAAAACTCAATGTAATCTACTATATTAGTAGAATAAAAAAGAAAAAAAACCCCCACCAGTTTATCTGAATAGATACAGAGAAGGCATTTGTCAAAAATTCAGGATCTATTCTTGATTTAAAAAAATCTCTCAGCTAATTAGTCATAGAATATAATTTCCTCTATTTGATAAAGTCCATCTAGTCAAAACTTACAGTTAACATCATATATAATGGTGAAAGATTGACTGTTATAATGGCAAAATAGTGGGAGCAAAATGAGGATGTCTACTCTTGTTACTTCCATTCAACGATGCATTGAGGATTCTTATGAGTACATAAAGACAAGAAAAAGAAAATATTGCATAGATCATAAAGGAAGGACTAAATCTGTATTTATTTGTAGATTATATTACATATAGGAGTGCCAAAAAAGTATGCACATTTTAAGTATGGCATTTGCTCAAAAGATGACATTAATCAAATGAATGCTAGAGTCACCTTGCCATAGGCAGGACAGTCAAAGAAAATGATGGAGGCACAACTGAGGAAATGTCATACTACATATTGCTACTACAATTTAACTTTGAAAAGTAATACATAAATAACATCTCTTAAAATGTCTATATGTATGTATTTATACATTTATAATACACCAAAACTGTTAAAACTTTAAATATGTTTATTAAGATTTATCTGTAGAGAGCCAATATGCAAAAATAAACTATATTTCTATAAACTATCAATTTAAGGAAAACATTACTATTTAAGATAATATAAAAATAATGAAATAAATATTTGCGATATCTGTTCACTAAGAACCACAAAACAAAAATGATGAGATAAAGTAAATAAGCATTAAAGAGACATACCATGTTTTTTTAAATTAAATAACTCAATACTACAAGACATTAATTTTTCCAAAGTTGATCTACATATCCAAAACTATTTCAATCAAAACTGATCCCAACAGGATTTTTGAAGTTATTGACAAACTGATTCTAAATTGACTTAATCATATAAAGGACCTAAATTAGCCAAAATGATTTGGCTTTTTTAACTTTGAAAAAAAATAAAGTATTTACTCTACCTGATTTCAAAACCTGATACAAATATCCAGCAATAAAGACAGTGTTGCATTGGCAAAATTATCAATGAAACACAATAGAGAATTAAATAATAGACCCACAAATATATAGTCAATTTATTGTTTTAAAAGATGCCAATACAGTTATGGGGGGAAATAATAATCTTTTTAACAAAAGGTGTTGGAAGTATTTGATAGTCATGAAAGAAAAAAAGAAAGAGAAACAGAGGGAAGGAGAGAGAAAGAAAAAGAAGGGAGAGGGGGAGGGAAGGAGGAAGGAAGGAAGGAAGGAAGGAAGGAAGGAAGGGGAAAGAGAAAGAGAGAAAGGACTCATTTCATATTATATACAAAAACTTAAAGAAAACATAGACCTAAATAAAAGAGTTAAACTATAAAGTGCTAGAAAAAAGGGAGAAAACCTTTTATTTGTATTCATTTATTTAAATTTTTTAATTTTAAAAATGTGGATTACATACAGGTAAAGTTTGGGCCTCCCTTTGGTTCCCACTTTGTCTGGTTTGAGATTAGGTACCCTTATTGATGTTATGTGTCTCCTCTCCCTCCTCTGGCTGTGTCCCACTACTGCCAATCTCTTTCTTATAGTATTCTGGTAAATGTTCAGGGTCTGTTTATGAGAACATATGGTGCTCAGTTCTTTGTTTCTGTGATAGATCACTGATATTATAGACTGTAAATCCCTCCAAGTTTCTGTGAAGTCCATGTTTATCCTTCTTTATGACTGCATAATATTCCATCGTGTATATGTACTACATTTTCTTATCCAGTTCAGTTTTGATGGGCAGCATGGTTGGTTTCGTGTTTCTGCTATTGTGAACAGGGTTGCAATAGACATACGTGTGCAGGTATCTTTTTGGTAGAATGATTTAAGTTCCTCCAGGTACATTCCCAATAGGGGGATTGCTAGGTCATATAGAAGGTCAATTGCTAGTTCTTTTAGAAATCACCACACTGCTTTCTCTAGAGATTGAACTAGTTTGCATTCCAGCAATGTAGACGCTTTCCCATTTTTCTGCATCCTCTCCAGCATCTGTTGTTTTTTGTTTTATTAATGACGGCCATTCTTACTAGGGTTAGGTGGTATCTCAATGGTTTTGATTTGCATTTCTCTGATGAATAGTGAGGCTGAGCACTTTTTTATGTGTCTGCTGGCTGCCTGTATGTCTCCTTTTGAGAAGTGTCTATTCATGTCTTTTGCCCATTTTTTAATGGAGCTGTTTCCTTTTTTCCTTTTGACACATTTGAGTTCCTTGTAGATCCTGGATGTTATGCCTTTGTCAGATATACAGTTAGCAAATATTTTTTCCCATTCTGAGGGCTGTCTTCTCGCTTCTTGATGATTTCTTTTGCTTTGCAGAAGCTTTTCAGTTTAGTGAGGTCCCACTTGTCTATCTTATCTCTTATGGCATGGACATCTGGGGTTTTGATCAGGAATTGGTTGCCTACTCCGATTCCCATAAGAGTGTTTCCTGCGTTTTCTAAGATTCTTATAGTTTGAGTTTTTTTTTTTTTTTTAGGTCTTTGATTCATTTTGAGTTGATTTTTGTGTATGATGATTGGTGGGGGTTCTGGCATAAGAAAATATTTCTGACGTATAATGACAAAAGCACAGTCTATGAAATACAAATGTATACATAAATTGGATTTTATTAATATTAAAACCTTCAGATTTTCAAAAGACACTCTTAAGAAAATGAAAACAGAAGCTATAGACTCAGAAAGACTATCTACAGAATTTGTTTGATAATGAACTTGTGTTCAGAATAAATAATGAACTCACAAAGCTCAACAATATGTAAAAAACCTAATTTAAAAATGAGCAGAGATTTGAACAGACAATTCACCAAAAAAGATATATGGACAGTAAATAAGCACATACAATGATACTCTATATCTTTAGTCATTAGGAAATACAAATTAAACTGCAACAGATGTCCCAACACACAGCTAGGATGGTTGAAATTAAGAAGACTTACTATAATCACTGAGAGTGGACATGTGGAATGACTTGAACTCTATATACTAATAGGGAATAAAAGATATTATTACCACTTAGAAAATACTTTGGAGTCTAAAAAGTAAAATATATACGTACCAAACAAAATAGCCAATCCATATCTAGGTATCTACCCAAGAGAAATGGTAGCACATGTCTACAGAATTACTTGCACAGAATTATTCATGTCAGATGTCCAAGATGTGATAGAAAAACAAATTATGCAATATTCATAAGTATATGACTATTCAGTAATAAAAATGAACATGACAAAATGAATAAATCTCAAGATAGTTATGCTGAGTGAAAGAGAAGTCCAACAAAAAAAGAGTACTTAGTCTATTACTCCATTTATATGAAATTCTAGAAAACGAAAACTAATGTATAGTGACAGAAAACAATAAGTGGTTCCCTGGGAATAGCAGGTGAGAGAGAGGGAATAAGGGGACGGATTACATCGGAGCACAAGAACATTTTATATGGGTAATGCATATCTCCATTACTCTTTTATGATGATGGTGTCATGGGTGTATACATGTCAGCATTCATCAAATTCTACATCAATATGTGTAGTTTCTTGTACATCAATTATATGTTTAGAAACCTCCAGAATCGAAAGTGATATATGTGTATTAAATGGTAATAGAAGCTTTTACATAGATGAAAAGTGACCGTTTACAAGGTTTTTAAAAATGTAATGTACATGGGCTTTGACCACCGGACCTTTAAACGCATCTACTACTGAGGTGTGAAATTAAAACTGTACCTGAGAAATACCTGGATTTGAAATGGTGCTTAAGTGTCTTACTGACTAGTCATATGAATAAAATAATCAAGTTTGTCTCTGATAATCAACTCTTAGGTTTAAGATAGCTGAACTACACAAATCAATGGTGTGCATGTGTTGACCCTCCATGACCCATTGTGATCTTAATAACATTATTAGAAGAATAATGTCATTAACCAACGTGATCTCATACACTGCCATCATGTATAGCCAGTCCTTCTTATTTTCTGTTCTAAAGAACAATTTTGTGGCTTCACTTAAAGAAAGTGAAGTCTTTTGTTTCTCTCTGAGGTTGTCATACCAACAATAATTATTTAGCTCTAATTGGTCCGTAGGAGGTGAGGATCAGCAGCCTAAAAACGCACTTTACGGATTTCAGATTTCAGCTCAGTGGTTAAATTATAGCAATCTCTCTCTTTATAGTAATATTCTGAAAATGCCCATTTTAGACCACTTATTTGCAACTCCCACCCTCCCTTCTTTTCTAGAGGAAGGCCATTAATAAGGAATAAACAGAGAATGCTTGTGGCTTTAAAATGTGATTATTTTGCCTCTTCTTGAATGTCCTGCTCCACTTCTTTTGCAACTGGGTGTGAAACAATGCTTCTATATTTTCAAAAGTATGCCATCCAGTGTGCAGTATATTTTATTGTGTCTGAAAAATGAAAATACTGAAAAAATTGAAGCCAATCTAAATCAGATTCTTTCATAATCACCCTACAATTCCATATTGCTTGCTGCTTTCTCCCTTTTTTTAGACAAAAGTTTTCTTTTATCACTCTGTGTCTGTCTCATTATGCTCATGTGTCATATATCTCTGTCACAGCTAAGGGCAGTGGTCATGTGTTTAGCAAGGATAATAAATTTAAAATGCAACAATTTGTGATTGGATAATACTGAGGTAATCAATACCAGTTATTTGTTGGCTTGAATTTAAGACTTCTTTTTAGTCTTTAATGCTAATTTGGTTTTCACAATTTAATATAATTGATCAAATACAGCATCTTATGGAAAAGTCTGAGTAAACAGGTTGACATGTTGATACTTGTAACAGTGGCATAGGCTTCCAAAAGCCAGTCAATATTTCCCTTACAATAGAAATATAGATACATCATTAATTTGTGAATATGTTAATGTTTCTACACTCCAGAAGTTCTTCTCTTCATAAACACATCCATGTTCTCCACAACCTATTTGTCTGTAATCTGGCTTTGGTTTTGTTTCCTTTCTTTAATTTCACTCTGTCCTTTAACCATGACAGTGTGCTATTTGGGTAACTCTTTTCCCTAATTATAATTTAATTGCATCGTCTATTTCTTTTAGAACATTTCTCTTTTATTTCCAGTGGTCTGCATATCCTTATTCCCTTAAAGATTCCCTGATTATCTCAAAATGTTGGCAGAAAACACTAAATTATAATCAATCAAATGTTAAAAAAAACTTTTACCCAACTTTTAATTTTTTTTATATAAATCCACCATTGCTCTAATCTAGAAAAAGAAGTTATTATTGATTTTACTCTGAATTTCTGGAGAAATTAACTTTACTGAGGCATAACTAGACAAAGAAATTATTTCAGACAAACGTGATGAGATTTTATATGGTCTATATTGTCATTGCTAACAACTATATATTATGGTTAAATACTATAACTTAATAGTTAGCCAACTTTATGTTTCAACACTGACTTTACTGCTTCTTAGCTATGTAACTTGAACAAGTTAAACATTTTTAAACCTAAGATTCCTCACCTGTAAAGCAACAATGATAATTTCTGCTTTAAATTGTGGGTGTGAGGGTCAAATGGAAATACATGAATTAGGTACTAAACACCAAGTACACCCTCGGTAAATAAATAGAAGCAAAAGAATGCAGGGAGCATTAAATACTGGGCTGATTTAAAAAGAGAATGAATAATATAATCATGAGAATTATCAGGCAAAGATGAAAGATGAAAAAATACGTTTAAGGCTATCTCAACTTTTGATAACTACTTGTGACATATTATAGATAGTTAAAATAAATTTAAACATATGTCTTTGGGATTTAAACCTCAAAATATTTTGCCTTTGAAATTAATATGCTATTTGAGTGAATCATTGTGTCAATTATTTATCGAGCATTCGTTAGATTAAAAAAGATTGAAAAATGATGAAATTGTATTTAAACTTTACACCTATATTTTATTTTTCTGAGTAAAAAATATTTTTAAAAGTAAAAATTCCAATGTGCTACCAGATATTATGTGTTGTGCAGAACGTGTGTATGTGTGCGTCCTAGTCTCCTATATTTTATCTTTATTTGAGGCTGTCCTGAAGTTGGTTCACATTCATAAACGCACTCGACTTGGTTAAGCACTGACTACTGTGAGAAAATGCACTAAGGACTTTGGTTTAAAAAGACAAAGGAAATTTTAAAAAATTGAGATAATATTTGTTTAGTCCAAACAGTACTTTTTGAGGAAAAAAAAAGACATAAAACTGCTATTCTTATAGCCCAAGAACAGCATACATCTATCCCAAGAAATCGCCTAACACTTAATAGGGCCTGTGTTGCCGTTACTGAAGTGAATGTTTGAGGAAAAATATTCATGTGAATTGCATAACCCTAAAATCATTTAAGATGTGAAATGTAGAGAAAGTATTGGTGGTTGGAGCTCGCACACTGGAAAGTGGAAGCATGCCAAAACACTGGCACTAACACTCTGCTCTTGTTAAGAAAATGCCAAGGAATCTTTTCACAAGAGTAACTCACAGATTGCAACACAGTTACCTTAGCTGGCTCCTGATGTGCAGAATCACACCACATTTAAATTTCCATCTGTGGTGTCTGAAACTATTGTTCTCGCTGTGAACTTGTGTTTTTTTGTTTTTTTCCCCCCAAGTAAATCTACGGGATCTAAAAGACCATACAATATACTTTCGTTATGGGACAATCAACTAAACTTAAAGAAGTCGTAAGTAAAGTTTGCAGTCTTTCTATCAACCATGGAATAATTTCATCTTTCAAAACAAGTAAATTGGCATTAAAATTATGCACAGAAAATGCTAAATTTTGATATATCTGGAACCATTCATTTTTCTTGGAATGTCTTCAGTGCTGCATTGCTATATTGTGCCTCTACAAGTAAGAAAAAGAAGAATGCTGCATTCCTAGTCTTTTCCTTGCAAACCTAGTGATCAACACCCTTAAAGCGAGCCCAAGAAATTGGGTTTAAAATAACTGATTTGGTAAAGGTAACTTGCAAATTGTTTTTGATACAATTTTATTCATCCAGGCAATGTTTTCTTATGTATTAGTTGAGTTGTGATGCTGAAATTTCACATAGGCGCGCGCGCACACACACACACACACACACACACACACACACACAGAATGCAGCATCTATTGTATATGCACTAGGTTGTAAGGAACATTAAACTAAAGCTCATGGGCTAGTTATTTAGGTAATGTTTCTGCTTTAACAGAGGCAATGACTTTATGATCTTTAAGCTTTCTTTTTTTTCTTTTTTTATATAAGGGCAAACCTATTTGCACTGTATTCAACTCTCAGAGAAGTTGAAAGAGAAGTTAAATTGTGTTTTAAGGTCCTTGAATGAAAAGTTTATATAAATACATTAGTTTTTGCTCTGTGGGCTCACCTAATAACCATTTTTAAATTTTTTTGAATATATATAGAGTAAAATTTCAATATATGTATATATTAGATTTCTTCTTGAAAATATACACAATATGCAATTTTCATCTCTTCTCCATTTTCTACATTACAAGTTAGCATATATAAAACACATAAAATAGTATCTAGCATAGACCTCAATAAATGTTAATTTAATGATAATTATAATCATTACAACATTGCTATTTAAATGCCTTTTTATTCAGTACTTAAGTATCACATTACTCTTGATCTAAGTCAGTATTTGTAAAGAGTTGCTGGTTTTAGAACTTGCATGATCTGCAAAGACCTTAAAATGATCAGCCCAAGAAGCAACATTAAAGCAAATTCTACCTCTTTGCTCAGTAGTCCTGTTGCTAAGCAACTAACTTTGTTTATCCTCGCCTGTTTGGGTCAGGACTGGGAGTAATGAGCTGATGTTGCATGCTAGAGAAGAGTTAGTAGGTGAAGATGAACTTTCAATTTCTTGGCTTTGCATTGTTTTCTCCCTTAGTAACCTCCTAGCTAATTCTTTTTCTTTTTTTCTTCCTGGCTAATTCTGAGCATGTTTTTCCTTTTCTTTAGGGCTGTTTCTTTTAGATCATTAAATTAACAATTATCTGTAGGGGCCTTTAACAAAATGCCTCCATCCTGAAATAAAGATAGTCCAAATAATGTGACAAAGCAATTGGACCTCAAGGCAAATATTTCAAACCTTTCTAATAAAAGTAGCATAGAAATCTGTTCTTTGCCACAGAAAGTGAGATTTTTTTTTCCTGCTGATTTGTTTTCTAGTTCCTTCGAGAAATGAATGGCAGAAGTGATTGACAAGTCACTATATACTACATTTCCAAAGCCAATTCTTATTATATAATATAGTTCTACAAATAAAAATGTCTATCAAGATGCATAAGTTATTTCTGTAGGAATAGAAGGGATGAGTATCATGCCATTCCATTTTGATGAACTTGAATCCAGTTTCTAATCAACAAGATTGCCCTATACAATAAACTACTGATTGTGACTGCTGGCGTTAACAGTAATAGGACAAGAAGATGTGTGGTACAATTTTCTCCATTCAGCTATTCATTTTCCTACTGCTTTGAAGGAGTCTTTATATCCTTATGATCCTTCTCCAAGTTAGCCCGATCAATTGTGCTAAATGTGCCCAGTAGAGCAGATGAATATACGGACAACTCTTGTTGATTGCTACATAAAGTGTCAGTTTGGTCTCAGTTCTTCATTTCTGTCAGAATTCTCAAAATATGAATTTAGTTTCAGGGTTTCTTTCACCCTTTACAGATAATGCTCTCTACTCATAGCCCACTTAGTTTTATGACACTACTAAATAAAAGAAATAGATATGCAGAAGCTGATATCCTCAGGCTATATTATCTCTATCTCTTTAGTCTCTTTGAACTCTGCAAACTTATTTTTTCCCTGCCAGTGCTAACTAGAGACCATATGATGTGTTGTATTCATTTGGAACAAAAACCTTTATAAAAACAATAATAGGGACGGAAAACATCAATAAAACCTCTACTTTTTCAGTCTTCATTGTCTCTATCTCTGACATTTGGACTTGAAATTTAGAAGGAATCTATTAAGCTTCAGTGAGGATTGTTTATCAACTCCAACAGGCTTTCCATTCAGAGGAATCCAAGTTCCCATTTTCATAGCAAGTTTATAACTCAATATAAATGTTAAGGCTTAGAGAACATTGCAACAGCGTGGATATTTACTGGAAAAAAATCACTTGATGAATCTAAGAATATGCTGTTTTGTTTAATTTTTTTTTTTTTTTGAGTTGGAGTCTCACTCTGTTGCCCAGACTGGAGTGCAGTGGCCACTCTCGGCCACCGTAGCCTCGACCTGCTGGGCTCTGGTGATCCTTCCGCCTCAGCCTTCCGAGTACCCGGAACTACAGGCCTGCGCTACCACGCCCGGCTAGTTTTTTGATTTATTGTAGAGATGAGGTCTTGCTTGCCCAGGCGGGTCTCGAACCCACGGACTCGGGCAATCCACTCACCTCAGCCTCTCAAAGCGTGGGATTACAGGCTGAGCCACCGAGCCCAGCTTGTTTTATTTTTTAAAAACCTGTCAAACTATATTGTTGGATTAACTAAATAATATAGTTTTCTTGTGGTAGATTGCTGTGTTCACTACAGTTATAATGTGCCTTTCCACTTTCACTCCATTCATGTGGTCATGGATGCTTGCATGGCTGCTGTTTGTTCATTCTTACAATGTGTAATTGATGTGCTGTTGAAAATCTAGTGAGAAAGAATACCTTCATATAACGGATGCCCTCATACCTCTATTTATTACCCATTATCCATTTTTGACAGTTTAGCTATATCTCACTGAAACTACCTGTAGTTCAAACATGCTTTCTTCCAAAGCACAAACTAGAGTGTTTTCCAGTTACCGCCCGTGTTTCTAATCACTGATAATGCCAATTGTAGAGACACAACTAAAGATTATTAGCCATTGATGTAAAGCTTTAAAAGCAGTTTTCCCTCACACATTCTGTTAAAAATAAGAATTGGAGTAGTTTTTCTCTTTTCGTTGTTTTCTCTATTCTTTTGTAGGTACTAGTAATCATTTCAATAATTGTTGGATTCTTGATCTATGTACACTCTATGTTAAAAGCTTTATATGTTTAATTTTGCTTGATCCTTAAAAGAGCATTACAAAATAGAAGAGGTGCTATTTTTATGCCTACATTACTGGTTTAAAAAAAAAGGCACAGAGAGGTTAAGTAACTAAGGTCATGTGTCTTTTCAGAGTAGAGCTGGTATTCCAATGCAGACAACCTCTTTCCACACCTGGCCTTGTTAACTGTCATGCCACACAGCATTAGACTTACAGAAGGAGACATCAAAATTAGATTGAATTATTTATTTAAATATTTTCTTTTTCTTTTTTTTGGTATTGATTATAGTCAATGTTAATCTAAAAGTTTCCCAGATAATGTAATCTTATATTTTTAATATTAATTAGAAAGCCAAACTACTAAGCATTCTGAGTCATAAACGGTTACCGTATGGTAGGACTTTTGCCACTTTTCAGTACTACTACACATTGTATGAATTGGGCATCTGAGATCTGTGAAAAAAAAAAGTTATTTTTCTCAACTCGTATGCCTTCTTAGTATAAGAGCCAGAGTGCTAATTGATTGTCCCCCCACCCCCAGCTTAGGTATCAAAGAAGACAATTTCTAGGGCAGCTTTTACTGTCTTTCTCTTTTGAAAGAATATTTTTTACCTGAGTACATTGTGTTTAGCTGAGGGTCCTTATACATGCATATGAAACTTAAGCAAAAGGTGCACATGCTTACTTATACAGGTATTTAATTAAATTACAACTACTTTCAAAAATGTTTTGAAGCAGTTAGATCGCTGTTGTGGGTATATAAGAAAAGATTTGCTTGCACTGAAAATTTAAATAACTTGCTGACATCTAAGAGATTACATTGATGAGCAATGATGTTTTTGGTAGATGGAAAACCTAGGTGCTTTTTGATTCCATTGGAAAATACCGATGAGGAAATTTCAGTAATGCATTATGCAGATACTATTTAGGAAAAATGTGTATAACTTTGATACATTCCATGTCTTATGGGTGGAATTTTTACCACTCTCCAAAAATTCACACTTTTATGCACCAGTCCAATTCCATCTAACAGTTTAGACCAGAAATGATTAAGAAAAAGAAGTTTTTTGAGAGATTCACCAATGTAGAAAGGAGCTGCAGATATTTTTGACAAAAAGTTACATTTCTTTGAGCTCTGTACAAAAGAGAGAAGAGAGCAATGTTACAAATGTCTTCACAGGATTTTCCAACAATCTTCATACCAGGCATAGAATACTTTTAGTTGTTCCATTTACTCCTTTGATTCATATGGAATCAGGTTATATGACATCAAAGAAATCTTTTAATCTAGACTTTCATTAATCAGTTTTTCTCTTTACATAATGAGAGAACTTACACTGTATTTGGTAATTACTTTGAGGAACACTAAGAAACATTTTAATGTTTCTGTTAGCACATTTTTAGTATTCTTTAGGTAATCAAATACCACCTTGATCCCAGCAATTTATGTTATTTTTTCAAAAGACAGGCATCATGAGGATTCCTCATAGGACAGTCATCCCTTAGGGTATTTTTCTTCTATGTTATAGCTTAGGTGGTTATTGTTTTGTTATAGAACAATGTCATCCCATACCATATACTCAATAAATACTTGTGAAATTAATGAGTTTTTTAAGACAGTGTTGGATTCGTTTATCTAGTCAACAGTTTGCTTCATTTTGAGTGAATATCAACAATTATTTTGACCGTACCAGTGAGTTTTATATCATTCATTATGTATTTAAATCCTTGTATGTAGGAATATGCATATTAATAGAAGATGACTTTCATTGCAATACTTGTTTTAATACTCTTGACTATCATAATCCTTCTCATTAGAGGCATCACAGTAACATTGTTTAGAGATGTACACTAGAGGGTGGTGTTTTACCTGGACACTAGACCTATCAGTGCATTGGTTTTGAGGAAGGATGGAGATTTTTTTCCAGGAAATGTTCCCCATGTTTAATGTTACATAATTCTCAGCACATATGCCCCATTAACAAAGTTGATAAACCCCAGGGAATGGAAACAGAGACAGAGTCACTTGGCGGCCTTGCTATCTGGTTTCTTCCACACATTCCTGTAGGTGTTTGGTATTTCTGAGCTCCACATGCAGAGTGTCACTTGAAAACCAAAACTGATCACTGGGTGAGAATGTATTTGACTCTAACTACTGGGAACTGGAAAGCAAACGAGGCAAATAGCGAACCTGAGTAAAGCTCTTCAACTCATTGCTTCAATTTTTATATCCTCTGAGCCATACATAAGTGCTTCCACGCTTGACCTGAGAAGAACAGAAACTATCAATGGTGGTGGGATAAGTCCTTCAAGAAGAGCTCATTTTTTTCTCTCTGTGTCCCCTCTTGGTTTTGCTTAGCTCTTAAAAAAATAAAATAAAATAAAATAAAAGCTTCAAATCTAGTGCAACTTGACTTTCAGAATATCTTGAATTAGATTATCAAAATGTTGCTATACATTTTTCCCCTCAATAAACAAGTTTATGTTAATGATAGGTTATAACTTTGGTTTAACTCATTTTGCTTCTAGCGGTTGCCTTCACTCTTGGGTTTTTCTCAATTAACTCTTAGGATTTTGGCTCAATCTTTGCTCATGTCATGAGTTCTGCTGTGACTTTTTACAACAAACATTCCAAATTCGCATTGACTTTTACCTGGACACATGACTAAATACATGAAAGGGGAAACATTCTCAAATGTATTGCCCTAAAATTTTCCTCTGAGAGAAAAAGATTCCCCTGCTCTGGCCAGTGGAAATTTCCTTATAATGCAAGCAAGCCTTCATCTGATGTTGTTGGTTTTCAGACCTATATTCTTTATTATTTTTTTTCCATTATCTGATTCAGAAAAACTGCTGGAATCAAGATCTACTGGAAAAAATTTAAAAAACACAATTTCATGCGATTGAATTAAAGTTGAATTGACTGGTTCCTATTAAAGCTAAGCCCTGTCCAATACAGCCCAAGTCTCTATTGAAACTAGGTACACACTTCCCTTCAAATATTCCTTAGCGGTTGGCTCTGCTGTTTCTCTGTTCCCCTTTCTTTAGTGATATGATAACATTGCAATAATACTTAAACGCTGACACAACAGAAAACCTTGCCAGTTTGGCTCCCAACCCTGGCAAGCTTTTTGTTATAGTTGCAACCCAGCTCACTCCTTGAGTTGCACAAAACCTTCATAGCTCCTCCACAACATGTCGTGTACAAGGGACTAAAGAGGAAAAGTAAGAGAGATGCTAATTTTAGACAGAGAATAGTAAATAGGACAACAAATAAAAGCTCTGTTTTGGCACATTGGAACTTTCTTTTTTCCCTTTTAAATGTGTGATTCCTTTTCCCAAATGTTGCACTAGATTTATTTTTAAAGGTGTCATCTATTTCCATTCCAGTGCTATGTCATCTATAATTTAAATTTATGAGATAAATCTTGAGGTTCACCAGTGAAGCAGCTGGAGAATTCTAGCCACTTTGCCATTGAAAATGCAGATTTGCTGAAGGTTTTTGTGTCTGACAAGCCCCATTGAAAGTACCTCACTCCCTTTCCTGACAAGCATCCATCAACATGTAATATTTATTCCTCTGTTTTAGTTTCACTACAAATAATTGGCGGTCCCTCAGCAAGAAGACGGTTTCCTGCTGAGGCAGCACCACCTGTACAGCTTCACCAAGCCGAGAACAAACGTTCTGAAAAGGAAGCTTTCCTAGAACTGATGGATAAAATGAATGAAGGATATTTACTGAAATGAGGGAAAGCCGAATTTGCTCCTTTAGTTGCATCATTATTGTTACTTCTCTAATCCTCCTTCCATCACCTTCAGAATAGCAATGAAGTGTTCATAAATACATTTTACTGCTGACAAGAAAAATCTTCTTGTCGACTTGTTTTTCACCTCATGCATTTCTCCACCCCCCCTTTCTGATTCTGTAACTTCACAATTATTATCTTCTCCAGACTCAATCTGTGATTGAGTGGGTTGGAGTCAAGGAGCAAAACATCATACGGTGATACAGTATATCATATTCTCCTTTCATTGGGCCCTTTTGGTTTCTGTTTTTTTTTTAATGTTTCTGTTTTTAACACCTGGCAAACATGAAGTGTTTACACCCAACTATAACTATTGTAACAGCAAAATAGGTGGACAATGTCCACCATACACTGCCATGACCTCCAGTTTCCTGGCAACCCTTAGACATAGATCTCCTTCATTAGGAAAAAAAAAAAGGGTGCTCTTAAAGAATTGTGTTTCTGTAAATATGTATGGTTTATACTTTAAAAAATCAAGTATGGGGGCAAATAAAAAGATAAACAAATTGATACATGGATTATTTTTAATGAAGGACAGATATAGGAACAATTCAGATGCACCTTAATTTCTAAGGCAGTTCTATAGATTGTGTGTTGTTCATTACTAAAATCAGGCAGTATTTATTTTGTCTCAATTTTTACAAAAATAAATTGATATGTAGGATTTCCCCATACTTTTTCAACCTAAGGAAAATAAGGTTGAAAAAGATGATTAGATGAAACAGATTTAGTGAAAACACAAGAGACTACGTATTTTTGTTCATCATTTTTTTTTTTGCAATTGCATTTCTCCCTGTATCCAGATAATGAGATCACAATAAATGTTTGCTGATGATCTTAGCAGTCATATTACAAATGGTTAGCCAAACTGAGATTAGAGTCTTAAGTATTATGGATTTTTAAAATATTTATTGAACATTCGAAGGGTGCCAAGTGTTACAGCAATGGGCAAGGGGTAAGTTAAAAATATCTGGACTAAGACCTTTCTTCGATGTAATTATTATCTGAATAGAAGGCATATTACCTGTAAATAATTTACAGACTAATTCAGACATAATAACACATATAATTTAGAGAAGGAACAAACCCAATTTAGGGATTATATTAGTGAGGGTTGCTGAATCAGCACATTTGCCACCTTCACGGACTCTTCCCCTGGACTGGCCTTGGAATCAGGAAGCCTTAGTTTCTTGTTAGTTTATATTCTAGCTGAGTGCCCTTGTTTAGGTTGTCATGCATTTCTGAGCCTTAATTCCTTCCTCCATCAGAGATGGCTAATACTACTGTCTAAGAATTTTATGAAGATTAAGTGGTTGATACACTATTTGGTAAACTGAAAATTGTTATAAATATGTAAAAGATCTTTATGATTATTTCTCAGGGCCAGTCAGAGAAGGGAAAAAATCTATTTGAGGATTAAGATATTATAATGATAATTATAGTAACTAATATTTATTGAGAGTTTTTTCTGTGACAAGTGTAGTTCTCATTTCAATATGTATTAGCTTATTATAATACCCTTGAGGCATATATATATATATATATATATATATGGTCTAAAAGTATAGCAATGCATATATTTACAGTAGGTTAAAAATCAAGGTACCACATGCCATTCATCAATATCAAATGAGATGTTTGAAAGATGAAACTTGTGAAGTCTGGATTTTAAAAAATGGTCATTATGAACTATCGAGGTCAAGAATGACCACATGGGAGAGGCTGAATGTAATCTGGACTTTTTTTACCATTATTTTAAAGATGTGGGGTACGATTCAGGGTTAGGTATACAAATGTTCATTATGAACCTTTGGTGATGAGGTGTTCCCTCCCTCCCCTGGCAGTTTCCCTCAACTGCCACTTCCACCCCCTTCCTTGGCAGTTTCCCACTACTGCCAATCCCTTTCTTATGGTATTGTAAAATGGGATGGATTTTGGTAATTGAGGGAAAGAAAGAGAGTACCTTGATCAAAGAGAATGGAAGAACTTGGTATGTCAGTAAGGAATCTCTGACCTAAGAAATATTCTTGTACACCAAATATGATTTGTATTAAAAATGACTTTCAATTTGTATGATCACAATCAGGGCATGCAGTCAATTGTTTGCCTCTCAGCATCATCATTGACTATTATTATGTATTTAGCAGTTCTATATTTTAATGCTATCTCCTTTGTCTTTCAAGACATTTGAGTCTAAGATCCCTAGTTCAAAACAACAGCAGGTTTAAAATGGAAAGGAAGAGAGTGGAAGATCAAAGATAATCACCCTCCAAGATTAAAAAGTAAAGAATTTGGTAACTTCAGATGCAAAAATGCTGGAACAGATAGTGGAAAATAATATTTTTAAATAGTCATGAAAACTTTTTTACCCTTTGAGAGAAACAGAAGTGGCTTTAGGGTCTTGAAGTTATTTGTGGTTGGTAGAATTAACCCCAATTTTATAAATGAACAAACTGAGTCCTAGGAGTTGTGACTTGGCCAAGGTCACACTGCTAATTAGAGGTGGCTTGGATTGAAATATTACTGTTTATGTATTATCAGGTATGGAAAAATATTATCCATATATCTTTTCCTTAAATTCTCACAATATGTTTGTGTGGGGAGTATTAATACCACTTATTTACAAAGGCTTTTTACTACATATTTCCAAATTGAGGCTGGGTCTCATGGTATCATGCATGGCCCATGCCAATAACCCTAGGTTTCAGATGCTCAAGACAGGTACCCTTACCCCTCTATGTCAATAGGATTAAAGCCTCAGAATCGAAATAATTTAATGTCATGTTTAAGTAGTTTATCAGTCCTTCATTCTGATGGGGGTTATTATTAATATCTCTGGCCAAAGCCGTAGGTTACAGTCAACCAACTTGCAGTGGAAAATCTTCAGGGGCAACAAATACTAAACAAAAACTCCCAAATTATCTGAACTCTTAATTTTGCTCAATAGTTTAACGGATGTCCTTAAAAGACATGTGTAGTCAAATTGGTTTCTTCAACTAGGAGAAGCAGGCAGGCGTTCTGTAATTCCATACCTGCTTTGGGTCAGCCATGGCCTCTTGGGTTTTAGAAAAATGACTCAACTTTTTCTTAGGTTTATTTTGGATCCCGGCAGCACAAACCTTCTGAATGAAATATGTCTTGGGGTGGATATCCTACTTCAAATCTACTTGGTGTCTCAAACAACAGGGTGTCTAGAAATACTAGTCTCTGCTACTAGAGCAGAAATCTTAAAGAGCCATGCAAATTGGATCCACCCGGTCTTTAACTTGGGCCAATTCTTCCACAGTATGTGCAGACACATTCTTAGTTGACTTGACTGCATAATAGAGATAATTATAAGCACTTACTTATCTCACAGGGGTCTACTGAAGATTAATTAGTTAATGTTGGCAGACCAAAGGTGCAATATATGTGCTAAGTATTATTATTATTACTGTGCCACTTATCTTTAAAGAATGTTGTTTCTAAAGTCATAGTGCCTATGTGCCATCTGCTCACAGCAGCCTTCACCATCTCCCTACTCAGAGACTGAATCCGGTATCTGAATAAATAGATGTGCTCAAAAAAATCTATCACACCTCCATCTGTGCTTATGGAATATGAATTCAGACATAGGCAGAAATGCAAATCAATCACAAGTAGAGAGGCTTCTCCAGTGCCCAGAGTTACATTTAGAGATGTTGCTCTAATATTCTTGCTTTTCATTTTAGAATCCGCTAACTCACGATGCGATGCTTCCGTGAAATTTTGTCTCTTCTGCATCTGAAATAGGGTGTCATGTTAGAGCCCTGAACTGCCTTCTATTCTGTTCTCAGGAAGTTGAAAGAGAAAACTTCCCCTGAACACGTTCACTGCTGATCTTTTGCCGAAATTAGCTCCATGATTTTAATGCTTTGGATATTAGTATAATTATCAGAAGCTAATGAGTTTTTAAAGGTTTCTATATGAAATCATGATTTTGAAACTCCTCTTCTGCCAGAATTATAACTAGGTTATAGACAACATGACATGATCTATGACCCATTTTTACTAATGACTAAAGAATGAAGATTCAGCTTCTTATGAATAAGCATTCCTTCCCGACATGACAGGGCACTGCAACTTTGAAGGTTCTGGAAATCAGGAAGATTGAAACCTTGAACGAAAATTATCCAAATGTATCACAGATGCCACTAAAGTCACATAAATAACATTCCTTGCTTTTGAAAGTTATTGGTATCACAATTATCATAGATATTTAATATTCTCTCACAGTAGGTGGCTCCATGGAATTATTTCTCCCTGTCATCCTGCTTGCTCTTCCTTGAGTCAGCTGCTGAAAGTAAATCTATCTTCTATCCGAAATGCACCTCACTTGACCCGCACACCTATAATAAATTCCAGTCTTATTTTTCTTTGTTTTATTTTCTTGTATCCAATTTGTTCATACATTTCCTACCTAATCCCAGGATATTAAGACACTTTTATGGTGACTATGGAATTAATCAAGTAGGTAATAAGCTCTGGTTCATTAATGCTTCTGTGACCTGTTATATGCAGAATCTGATCTCATGGAGGATGCAAGTAATATTTGAATTCAATTCATCTCATCTAAATTATGCATCTACCTTATAAATTGGTTAAGTTTTAGGGTTATAAAGAGGAATAAAATACCATACCTGGCCTCAACTCAAGAAGATAAATCTATAACTATATTAAAATGATGAGTTCCAAACTAGGCAATTTGAACAAATCTTGATAGAGCTCTAAGGAGGGAATGATTCATTCTGTTGAGAGTCAGGAAGGCGAGTTTCAGAAGGCTTCAAATATATGATATTTGAGTTAGACTGTGAAGAACAGCAACACTGAGTGGAAAAGGGATGAGAAGGTACACTTGCTTGTCTTAACTCTAGACCTTCCAGCAGATTGATGCTTCCTTGAACTATGCTATCATCTCTTACTAAAAATGAGTCTTGGACACCCTTCTGCTTTTTGAAAAATTTTCTTCCTAGAATTTCACTCCCCTCTTATTTTGTTTTGTGTTTCCATGATTTTATATTGCATCCGTTGTTACAGTTACATGAAAGCACTTAGCTTTAATGGTTTATAGGTTTAACTTTAATGTTTTATAGCTTATGGCAGGTTGCTATTAGATTAGCAAGTCCTAATGTGAAAACAATCACTGTCCTAGGTTATCTGGTTTATAGTCATGTTGAATTGCCTTACCTGTTCTATCTAGTTAGCTATGAAGAAGGGATAATGGCCATGATGAGTCAGGTAATTATCTCCCACAGCAAATTAGTGCAGTGATGTAACTACTTCTTTTGTTAAGTGACGTCCAGATGTTGTAAAAAAAAAAAAAACAAAAAACACTGTATGAACAAAGGTTTCATGATAGATAGAAAAAAGAAATAGATTGTGGAGAACTGAGTCACCATCCCAGGATGAAATCAGTGTAAATATGCAGAACCCAAAAGGAGTTGCATCATAGCAGTTAGGACCATATTCATAGAGGGCATTGCTACATCAACCTCATTTTGTATAATGTTTCAACTTGCAATAGGTCATCAGCATCAAGTGTAGTAGTAAATAATAAGGAAACATTTTTATAAAACAGTATTTAAAACTGTTTTCAGGCTAGGCATGGTGGCTCACACCTGCAGTCTCAGCACTTTCCTGCAATCTCAGCACTTTGGGAGGCCAAGGAGGGAGGACCACTTTAACCCAGGAGTCTGAGACCAGTCTAGGCAACACAAGACCTCATCTCCACAAAAAATTTACAAAATAAATCAATAACTAACTTACTCCCCTCTTAAATCCCAGCTCCCTAAACCTTATTTTCTGTTGTTGACCCCCTATACTTGAAAACAAATGTATCTTTCCCAATTTTGAAGTTCGACTTGGACACAGTTAAATTTCATCCTATTGATCAGAACTTTAGGCCCAAGATATCTCTGAGCCACTGTCCCTGCAAAGTTCACATTGTCTATCTAGAGGAAACTTGAATATTTTCAAGCAGAGGAAACCACAGAGAAGTGACATAGACAGCAAAAAGCAGGACTTGTGTGACAAAAGACGAGCCATCTGGTGGGGCCAATGCTCTCTGTGCCCTCATGCATCAGGCCATTTGACAGAATGATGTCACCAGCCTCACAATAGCAGTATATTGTGCCACAGCAAAGGTAATCCTACCCCAGAAATGCTTTCACCCCTCCCTCAGAGAATGCTAATTATAGATTGGGTATGTACACAAATAGGCTTAACTCCCTAAACAACCATGACATCATTTCTTCTTAGAGAAGATGGTCTAATCTGCTATTCCTTGAACCTACACTCTTCACACTTAAGGGTACACAGTCTCAGGGGATAGCTTTCAAAAACATCTGGGAAAATTAAATATTTTATAAACTTCCTGATTACTACTTTGTAATCATAGAGCAAACACAAAAGTACTCAGTGGCTTGAATCTTGGGCATTTTAAAGTTTGGTTGCCTTTGCCAACTCATTCTGTTAGTGATGTGATAATACCCATAAGATGGAGATGTGGGGTTTCAGCTAGATTTGCTGATCTCTAATGGTGCTTACATTATTGGATAGCCTAAGAGTCTGAAACCCTGGTGCCTCTCAGGACAAAAGAATGTGATGGAGTGGAGTTGGCTCAGAAGGTTTGCAGCATGACAACTTATGCAATGACTCCTCTGTAGACTAAAAAAGAGAGTCTGGACTCAGGGCTGTAAATTTGGCACTGTCCATGAGTTCTAAATTGACTTTAAAATGAATGAGGTAATGGAATACTCAGACAGAAGGCTCATCCATTATAGAAATACACCTCAAATTGGTCCTTCTCTTGGTAAAGGCTAAGGAGTACTTCTAGTTAAAACTTGGCAAATTATTTGCTTACCAGGTCTTGCTGGGATTTGAATTAACTGTTACAGTGAAGCAATTTTCCTAGAAACTAAATGAAAAAGCCAACATAAACAATGTCAGGGAAAGCCTTCAAATTTTTCAGAATTAACTGTTTGATCTAGTTAGCACCTCTTGTTCTGTTGGTATAGTCCATTTAAAACAACTTTCTATAAGAGGATAAAGAGTGAATTGGAAGCGGATTACACATATGGCATGGCTCTATCTATTTATGTAATGGAAGAAGAAGCAGAAAACAGAGAGAGAAGAAAATGGAAAGAAAAGAGACAGTGCTAAGTAATAAATAAAATGCTCCTTTAGTAGGCCCTAAAAATTCTCAGTCGGGTCATTACAAACAACAAGAAATTAAAGAGTTTTTAAAAAGCATTCAAAACGCATCCAGCTGAACATAACCCACATGTGTCTACGATCTTTCCGCATTGGTCAGGAGTTGTTTAGTGAATTGAGACGCTCTTAAGTTGCATGTGGTTTCCATTCTCCAGTTTTTATAGCTTTTTGGAATTTACTTTTGATCTGTTGGGACCTCTAACCGTTTTCTAGCCTGAAGATGCTGTTATAGACTATACCACAAAGATAATCTCCTTTGGATAGCTGTCCCATCACTCTAAATGTTCTGGAATCTTTATTCAAAATTAATCTGTCAGAATTTAAATCTCCTGACTATACTATAGTGTTGTTGTTCATACCTCTATTTTGTCATTCAATAAATTGAGGCTTTTAAAGATTGAATAACTTGTCCAAGTAAGTAATACAACCAACTTCAAACCCAGATTATCTGCATATACTTCCAGTACTCTTTCCTCTAAATCACATACATGCTATTAGGTCCTTTCTTTTAATGTGTATGAATCTTTTTCAAGGTTGCATCATTAGGATTTTAAGAGATTACATTAGCCATAGAACCTCTCTTTACCTTCCCCTGGCCCAGTGGAATACTTTTGCCTTGAGGCAATAAATATTAAGGTGAGAAATTATGATGTGAAATTGTGTTATCAAATCATTTAGATAATTTTTGTAATGTTTGGTAATCGTCAAGTTATGAAAATGTAAAGTTTAGATGCAGGCTAAGTAATGTTTATTTTAGTACCAGAATTTTATTTTAAATTTAAAAAGTAATACGTGTATGTGCAAAACATTCCAAATAGTAGAGAAGTTACAATTTGAAAACTGATTCTTCCCTCCCTTCTTGCTCTCCTGTCTCAATTTTCAGGTTAAAGTATTCTGTGCAGATTTCCAAAAACATTTTCATTTATATGTCTATGTATATGTGTGTGCGGGTGGGTGGTTGTATACACAGCCATATAAAATAGTCCTCTCCATCTCAATATCATACCAGCTCTGCAGCTCCCCTTGCTTTTCACAGCTGCACAGTAGTATTTCATGTATGAGTGGCCTGAAATGGATTTAACTCGTTTATTACCACTTGACATTTAGAAATTTTGCAGACTTTCGTTTTTTCAGTGTGCTGCAACGAACATCCTTGTTCCTCTTTCTTTGTTTACCAATGCATGTGTAAAATGCAGGATAAATGCCTCAAAATGGCATTACTGTATCAAAGACTATGTTAAGGTTAAATTTACGATTAGATATGTAGAGCTAAATTCATCTTCTGTATTTGCCTGTTTTCCAGTTTAGTTCTCATTTTAAAAATTATATATGTATTTAGTACATGTAAAAGGAATAATCCTATAGAATAAGCATTACAATTTTTTAACTGTGAGACTTTGGATAGAGAATATTTTAATTTTTAAGTAATCGTATTTATCAGTCTTTCTAGTGCTGCCTCTGGATGGTTCCTCTTCTTTAGAAAGAATAGTTCCACACCAAACTATTTTTTAAAGATGTCAACTTTTTTTAGTATTTTTAAAGTTTTATTTTTTGCATTTAAATCTTTGATATACCTGGAATTTGTAGGGGTATATTCTTAAGACAATAATCAGCTTTCGTAAAAATTGTTTCCCAGCATCATTTATTGAAAAAGTTATGTTTCTTCACTGACTTGAGATTCCAACTTTATAATACACACATTCTTGTAGTTATTTCTAGGCTTTTTCATCGAATTGATCAGTTTGCCTATCAGACACCAGCAGCAATTACAGTAGTATTAAAATATATCTCACTATCTTATCGAGGTATTCTCTTTTACTACTTTTATTTTTTCAGAAACTTACTGCCAATTTTTTCATGTTTATTTTTACATAAGAAATTTAGAATCAGCTTGTTCAAGTTCCAAAAATAAGGAAGGCTGTTGGTATTTTATTTGGATCATGTGAAATCTGTAGATTAATTTAGTCTGAACTTACATTTTTACAATACTGAATCTCTCTGTGCAAGAATGTCTTATCTTTTTTTGACATCTTTTAAAATATATATCTATATTCTTTGGTAGAGTTTTAAGTTTTTTTATAGAGATCTTTCACATTTGTGATTAACTTTATACCTAGTTTTTTTTTATATCTAAGGTGAGATTCTATTTATTTATATTTTATAACTGAGTTTGTGTCCAAGAAAGAAATTAATTTTCATATATTTATTTGTATTTGGATCCTTTATTGCTTTTAATTTTAATTATTTTGGGTTTTCCAGGTGCATAATCATCTGAAATAAATATCATTTTACATTTTCCAGTATTTATAAATTTCATTTTAAAAAGCATATTGTATTTATTTTTTAATCTTAAAATGCCTCATCTAGCACTTCTACAATAATATTAAATAACTGAATAATAGTGATAATTATAAGCATCCTTATTGTTACTGAATTTAATGAGCATGCTTCTAATATTTTGTGTGATTTTGCTTTCAGGTACATATTAAACTAATTATAAAAGTAGCAAATACCAATTATCATTTTAGAAGAATTGTGAAAATCAATATTGGACATTTTTACCAAATGACTTTTTGCTCTCTACAGAGATTATTGTATGCTTTTATCTTTTTACTTTCTAATATTTTAAAATACATTAATAGATTTTACATATGATTACTTTCCTTCACATTTAATGAATAAAATGTGTGCTATCCTTTAATATTCTG
Source organism: Tarsius wallacei (assembly GCA_963574415.1). Lineage (NCBI taxonomy): Eukaryota > Metazoa > Chordata > Mammalia > Primates > Tarsiidae > Tarsius > Tarsius wallacei. Next base: position 38,430 of record CAUYQG010162275.1, read on the forward strand.
AGATTTTCCTCCATTTATTTTGTTTTGCGTATGAAAGTGGGATGGAGCTGTGAGGTTTTTTTCCCACTTTTCAAAAAAAGGTAATTTCCCAGGTTTGGAATATTAATTTTATCTTACTCCATAAAAGATGAGTTTGGAAACTATATATTTCTGTTTTCTGGAATATTTCAAATACATTTGGATTTGTTTCTTCCTTAGAGGGTGGGTAGAATTCACCACTGAAACCCTTTTGTTTGCGAAGGGTTTGGCTAATTTAGGAATAGAGATAAACATTTTCTTTATTTTCCCCCTACGAAAATTTGACCTCATCTGATTTTTAAATTTTTTTTTAGAACCAATATTGTAATTTATGTTATAGTAAAAAATAATTCATCTTATCCAGACTTTCAAAATTATCTTCAGAGTGTATTTTTTCTTTTCTACTGCATTGATACTAAGAGAGTCTGTATTTTTTATTTATTATATGTGCCTCCTCCTCATCTTATTTTTCTAAGATCAGTTTATATGCATATACATACATACAAAAAAACACAGGTACCCATATACATATATTCAGCTTTAGATATATAGTCATATATATATGTTTATACATATATATAGTATATAATACATAGTATGTTTATATAATATGTAGCATTATCAACACAGTCAATCTTTTGTTTTTTTGTATGTGCTTTCTCTCTAATATTATGTTTTCAATACTGGTTGCATATATATGTATATATGCATATATATTAATATATGAACATATATATTATATATTTAGTTATATATGAATTACATGATTTATTTATGTGCACATAAATCAACCATTTAGTGAGTTTACTATTTTTACTCTTTTTCTACATTTTTTTCCAATTTATTAATTTTTGCTTTTATCACTGGCAATTCCTTTCTTTGACTTTCCTTAATTTTATGTTATTGTTACTTTTATAATTTTCTTAATAGAATATTTATTATTTCATCTTGTGTTGCTTAGAGATGCAATTGTTAAAGCATGCGAATTTTCTTTTGCTCACAACCTTAGTCAAGTTTTATAGGTCTGATATATACTAGTTTGTTATTTTCTAATTATTCTACACTTTGAGTTTGGCTTTTTTTTTTTAAACTCAGGAGCTGCTGAAAAGAACTTCTAAGTGCTTAAACAGTAAGTATTTTAGTTTTTTTCTTTTATTTATTCTAATTGTACTGCATTGTAAACAAATAATTTTTCTAAATTAATTCCATTTTATAAAAAAAATCGCTGTAAGTTTTTTAATAAGCTAATCTGTATGCTGTTTTAGAGATGGAATTTGATGTATTTTATTTGCATATCTTTATATGTTTATTTAGTATTTTTGACCAGCTGAGTTTAAAAATATAAGTTAAAAATACTATTGTTTATCTTCTAACTTCCCATTGTACAATGCAGATTTTGCTTTTTGGATGTTCTTTTTCTTATTTTTACTATAATTAGCATTATTGTGGTTATTATTATTACCACTATAATATTATTACCAGTACATACATTTTGAGTTTGGCATATCTCTGGAGTGTGTTGTACCTTTCCACATTATAAAGTATTAAAGTCACAGTTTTAACTCCTTTGGTATCCTTTTCTTCCTTGATTTCAACTCTAATACCAATATCACAAATTTTGCTTTCTTTTTTGTTAGCATTTTCCTCTATGTCTTTGCCTATTCTTTTTTTATTACTTTAAAAGTTCACTTAAATTCACTTTAAAATTGAGTTTTATTGCTGATCAAATTAGACAATCTTTTATTCCTAACAGCTTATTTTATTCTATTTACTTTTATCTGTTCTATTAATGTAAGAATTTACATTACATATTTCTTAATGTAATAAATATGATTGATTTTAGAATTATAATCTTATTCATATTTTTTAATTTTTTGTTTTTAATCTTTAGCTGAATAGTTGATTGTGTTTTCTTCTTTTTGTATTTTTTTCCTTGTGATTATTTGGAATTCTTATTGACTTTTAAGTTATTCTTGTAAGTTTAAATATATTGAAACTGTTTCTTCATTTATTAATTTCAGAAAACTATTGAATCTCAACACCAAAAGATGAGAAATTAGCTCACTTAATTACTACATGTGCTTAGTGACACTTGTTTCTCACACCTCTAAATACATATTATATTAGTATTTTGTTTGATATTATGATTATTTATAAATTTATCTGTAAAGTTGATTTGGCAGAATTAGACAGTATCATATTGAGTTCTCACCTGGAAAATAATGGTACATTCACTTCATCTGTGTGGCTTTCTCTCACTCCCTTCCCAGTTTTCTTGTTTATATCATTATACAACTGACAAGTAATAATAATAATACCCACATTTCTTTATTATTAGTTCTTTCATGTAAGTTAAACCACTGTTCACCATCATTATATTCTATGTCAAGTTTTCTATTCCTGGTCTTTATTTTGATTCATCTTTGTCAAGTAGATTTTGTGATGACATAGTTCTTTAAAGTACTCATGGAGATCGTACATCCTGGCTTCTACAAAATGTCTGCCTCTGGCCTTAATTATTAAAAGATAATTTGTTGGGGAATAAAAGATTTTGGTACTTTTTCTTACTCTCGACAATCCACTATTTTTTTCTCTCGTAAGTTTTTTTTTGAATTGAAGTCTCACTCTGTCGCCCAGACTGGAGTGTGGTGGCCAGGCACCGCAGCCTCGACCTGCTGGGCTCCGGCGATCCTTGCGCCTCAGCCTTCCAAGTAACTGGAACTACAGGCGGCGCGCTACCATGCCCGGCTAGTTTTTGATTGCCCAGGCGGGTGTCGAACCCTCCGGCTCAGGCAATCCACTCACCTCCGCCTCCCAGAGCGCGGGATTACGGGCTGAGCCACCGAGCCCGGCATAAGTTTTTTTTTATATATTGTCTGCGATTAGTTTTTTACTTGTGAAACTGAACATTTACTTAGAATGAGAAAATGTCTTATATTAAGTTGCAAATTATAAAAAGTCAACTGTAGCACAATGTTGGTGACCTGGCCACATCTTGTCAGCACTGGCTGTTTCAGGTCACATGAGGTCCTTACTGCAAACACGTACAAGTCACCTCCCAAGGCCCACACGTGAGAGTGAGGCGAAAGTATCAGACCACTGGAAGACAGCCATAGAATTATGTCTTTTTAATTTTCTGAGTTAGGGTCTCAGTCTGTCATCCAGGCTGGAGTGCAGTGACATGATCACCTCTCACTGCAGCCTCTAACTCCCGGACTCAAGCAATCCTCCTGTGTCAGCCTCCAGAGTATCTGGGACTACAGGTGCATGCCACCATGCCTGGCTAAGTTTTTGATTTTTCTGATTTTGTAGAGACAAGGTCTTGTTATATTGCCCAGTCTGGTCTCAAAATCCTGGGCTCAAGTGATCCTCCTGTCTTGGCCTCCCAAAGAGCTGGGATTGCAAGTGGGATCCATCACCCACAACCTGGATTATTTCTTTTATATTTCAAGTCAAGTAACTGCTCCAGCATATGCAAGGTGCTGGTTGATCCATATCATTTTTTTTCTTAAGACAGAATTTATAATTATAGCATGCAAATTCAGGTCTTTATTATTTCAGTGTTTCAAAACCTCTTTCAGAAGCTTTGTGTTCTTTTCTTCAGAAATGAGTTATATATGGAAATGCACATCTGTATACTCATATACTCACATATTATATGAATATAATTTATCTCTTATTGTATTCTAAACATTTATTTTATCCCGCTTAATTATTCACTGTTTAAGTAAGTCTCCCATGGTCATGTTTCCTATGTCGTCTTTATCCTTTTTGTTTCTTTTAATGTGTCTTTAAGTTGTTTTTTTCTCTCAATTTCCATTTCTACTTTTAGTTTTTGACTTGCTTTTAATTTTTTTAATGCCTTTGCTTTTCTCCTTCATGATGTGTTTCTCTTTCTTGAAATTTTTATGAAAATATGACAAACAAAACAAAACAGTTTTCTTTAGGCCATGATGGAGAAGACTTTACTCCCTTCTGCTATCAGTGTCACCTGATGCCTGAGCCCATGCTGGTCTTCTGATTATTATTACTGTTGAATGGGGATGGCACTCTTTGCTTCAGCTATTTAGTCATGAATTATGTATACAATGGAAAGGGACTTGGTAAACCAAGGTGCTTCAATTTTAACAATTTCTCATAAGTTCAGCTGTGACTTCTGCCCTATTTAAGTAACTCCATAGAGTTTTTTCTGTTTTGGGTTGGACACTGGAATGATTCCCAGTGATGCCTGATGTAAAGTGTTTGTGTGGTGATATGTCTTGTTCTTACAAGAATGAAAACAATCTCAGGTGAAGGCAGCATTGGAACCAGATAGATTTCCTAGGTTAAATCTTTATATATATGTGTGTGTGTATATATGTATATCTTTAATAATAATAATAATTATATAAATATTTTAGATCCCGGGGTACATGGGCAAGTTTGTTAAATGGGTATATTGCATGCTGGGTTAAATCTTGAATTCATCACTCACTAGCTACATACTATTGAAGAAGTGACTTTTCCTCTCTGAGCTTCTCATCCATACCTACTTCATAGACTGTGAATATAAGTAACAAAATGAGTTTATAGCAAACAATATATGATAAGCTCTCAGATAGAGTCACTAACACTATTATTGAAAGACAGTGCCCTGCAATGGTGAAGACAGTGGACTCTGGAAGCACATTACTGGGTTCAGATTCCAGCTCCGCCACATACCAGCTGCGTGACTATGCAATTTGCTTAACCTCTCTGGGCCTCAGTTTTCTCATCTGCAAGAAAGGGATAGTACTTTACAGAGTTCTGGGGAGGCTTTAGAAAGGATCTAACATACAATGGGAGTTCATTAGCTTTAATGTTAATTGTAACACTTTGACTCACAGGAAAGCTTAATTTGACATAGAACCTAAGGATATTTCAATCTTGATCTATTCATAGCATTAAATAATGCCTCAACATATACGTCTCAAGGTATTTGTGACCTGTGAGCATTTAGCCTAGTACTCAGCACAGTAAAACATGAGTGAATGCTTGTAAAATGACTAAATCAATTTATTGAAGGAAGGATGGAACAGTGATACCAAGGCCTCCTTCATTGTTTTTTATTGTGGAAAAAACATTAAGTTCAATTTAACAACCTTTTATATTTGTTGCTTTTGACTCATTACTTTTTCATTGTCTTCAGTCACTTTTCTTCCTTTCTTTCTATTATATTTCTGTAAATAACTGGCATGGTTAAAACAGGTATTAACTAAATAACTGGCATGGTTAAAACAGGTATTAACTCATAAATGAGTTGATGGGTACTAAGTGCCAATGGAGATACAGCTTGATTCTGTTTCTTCTTGTATTAAACATACCAGTAATCTACAGGAATATAGCATGAATTGATAGAATTTTAAGTCCTTTGAAATCCAATATAAAGATTATTATCTCCCTAAGACCAAGCCTTTAATTCAGCTTTAATACTGTTGAGGATTGCTTTAATTTTAGCCATCTAGCTGGGCTAGATGCCTTATAGTGTTTATTTAGAACGTTAGCTGAATATGGAGAACTTTGAGTTTTAGGTTTTCTTCTTTATCTTATTTATTTTTATTTGTTTGCAACCACTGAAAACTATCCTTGGCTTAATAGAAAAGTTACTTTCCATCTTTAAACAGTAGTCTTGCTTTATTTCTCCAGCTGCTGTAGAATGACTGGTCTGTGTGTAATTCTTGTTTAGCCAGTTTATTTCATTATTATCTTTATTATTGTAGATATTATTATTCATTGTGTTAAAAGTCTATTCGATACAATTAAATGCATAAATCAAATAGAGTTCCTGTTTTGGCAGCTGTTATTCTGAATGCTATAACTGATAATGCAGAAAAAGAAAAAAGCAATATGAGAACACAATCAATTTAGGTCCAGGATCAATGCTATTTCATGCTCGATTCATTCAATAATGTTATTTCTGAGTACCTTTTTTAAAATATTGCATTAAGTTCTTTGAGGGATATATTAAAAAACAGTACAGGGTATACCTCTTTCCTAGAAAAATTAACAATTTAGCTTGGAAAATTAAACATATGCATACAATATAACAAAGAAAAAATTACCTGATATTATATGCTAGTCAATAAATATGTATTAAGCCTATACTAAATGGCAAGTATTAAGAAAGAGACTCAGGATACAAAGACGGTTAAAACAAGGTCTTTTGTTTTTATTTATTTATTTGTTTGTTTATTTATTTATTTATTTTTTGGTCAGAATCTCACTCTGCTGCACCACAGCCTCAACCTGTTGGGCTCAGGTAATCCTTCAGCCTCAGCCTTCCAAGTAGTTGGAACCACAGTCATGCAACACCACGCTTGGCTAATTTTTTGATTTATTGCAGAGATGAAGTTTTGCCAATTGCCCAGGCTGGTCTTGAATCTCTGGACTCAGGCAATCCTCAGGCAATCCTGTCATCATCAACTCCCAATATTCTGGGATATGGACTTGAGTCACCACACCCAGCTGGTCAATTTGATTTTAAAGAGCTAAAAGTTTGATGAGCAATAACATATCATATGACTACAACTAAAAGCTGAATTTAATGACAAAGTAACTATGTGTGCATTGCTCTTTTACATGCATTTCATGTTTTAATTCACATAATCCCCACAATAACTCTATGGAGTACATATTCCTGTCATTCCCATTTTACAAATGACGAAACTAAGGCATAGAATCCTGCGGTAACTTGACATAGATCATCTAGCTAGCAAGATAAACAGGTTATATGTATAAGTCTATATATAGTCTTAATGAGATCAGAGTGAAGGTGAGATATAGTGGGGCAGAATTTTGGAACCTCTACTTGACAGAGCTAAATTTTGGTCAAAGTCTCAAATAAGTAAGAAAGGACTTTCAGGCTGGGATGGGTGACTCAGCTGTAATCCCAGCACTTTGGGAGGACGAGGCGAGAGGATTGCCTGTGCCCGCGGGTTCGAGACCCACCCGAGCAACTTGACAAGACTCCATCTCTGTAATAAGTCAAAGAAATTAGCGCACGCCTGTAGTTCGGGCTGCTTGAAAGTCTGAGGCGGAAGGATTGCTGGAGCCCAGCAGGTTGAGGCTGTGGTGGCCAGGAGCGTGCCACTGCACTCCAGTCTGGGCGAAAGAGTTAGACTCCAATTAAAAAAAAAAGGGCTTTCAAATAGGAAGAAGATCGGAAGTCATGGGCATGGAGGAAAGTGCAAAGTTCTAGAAGAAAAGAGATAGAGGACTTGTGAATGAACTGCTTCTGAAAAGTCAGAGAGAAATGCCACATAAGATAAACCCAACAAAATGACCTCCTCCAACCACCAAGAGCTGGTTTTGAAGAAACTTGGGCTAAATGTTCCTGTAGCATTTGAGCATCGGCATGATTCACCTAAAAGCTCTGTTGTTTTCCTAGTGTCTGACAAAGCTAGGGAGTCACTATTCAGGGCTAGGAATTTCTTTTCAGACCATCACTCTTAATACTGTAGATAATACAAGATGAAACACAGAATCAAGCTGTTATCTCCATTGACACTTAGTGCCCATTAGCTCATTTGTGAGTTCATCGAATCACTTAAGTTATTAGATCAGTGACAGAATGCAAGCGGGACAAGTGATTTTAAAGAGTGTTTTGTAGAATTGCTAAATCACAGGACACTAGCAAGGCGCTGGGAACAGCAATGTGATGAAAAGGCAGGGACATTGAAAGATACAGCAAAAGACCCTGAGGGTAAATCATACCCACTTTGCAAGTTTGCCTGGAACAGGTCCAGAGAAAGCTACAAGGGCATGTCTTTCAGTGATGCAAGTAATCAAGTAATTAGTAAGGCAGAAAGTCAAAGGGGTGTATTGCCCCTCCTCGAAGATTTTTATTTGATATCCTTTTGTAGTGGTCTTCAAGAAAGGCTAACAGTTTACCAGCACCAACTGCCAGTTCATAAAATCTTGCTGGATTGAAGTTTACTACTGTGAAAATATTACACTGTGGAAAGTGGCAAATGTTACAAATCAAGTTTCTTTCCTTCTCCCCTGCCCCTCCCTGCCCCTCCGACACACCTTCACCATGGTGGAGTCAAAGCTAAGGAGTGAACATCTCAATACCATCCATACCATGTGCTTCAAGTAAAAATCCCCCTTCACTGTGGAAAGAGGAATTAGAACTGCCTACAAAGGTGAAGAAAGAATATACTCCTACATTATTATTCCTTGGAAGCATATAAGGAAACAAAAACAATTTAACCATATTTTTAGCTTTCTGCTTTTCTAAAACAAAAGGCACCCTGAAGCCAGTGATTCAAGAGTGAAGAGTATACAGTGTAGAGAAAGGAGCAAGTGGATGATTGGCCGATTTTTGGGAGACCAGTGGGGAGGAATTTAGAAAGTTCAAACTTGGAGGACTTTTATTGATTCAATGGTTTATAAAACAGTGCCTGCGGCGACTTAAACTATGTCTACTTGCAAAATGGTTACTTTTCCACTCTCCACTTTAATCCTCATTCTTCCAACTCTTCTTCCTCTTTTGTGACTTCATTTAGTTTTTAGGAACTGTTATAAGACTGGAAAATATCAGGAGAAAAGGAAAGGTTTATAACAGGGCTACAAGAAGAACAAAGACTGTTGTGGGGGATGGGGAAGATGGCAGAAAAAAATGTGCCCCAAGACCTTTTGACATAGTGTTGGTAAATAGCCTTGAAATGTTCAGCCTGAGAGGAATACAGTCACTTAAGCAGATGGGGGGAAATAAAAGTTAGATGAAACTATAAAATATTCCAGTTACTAAACTGAAGAAGCTATTAGCGGCACTCCTCCTCTCATTTAAACAGCATGAGTAAGACTCATTCAATAATAAATTCTCATCCTGCAAGCTGTGTGTGGAGTCAAGGAACCTCTCTCATGCAGGTGTTCCATGTGTGAAACGCCAAAACAGATAATAGACACTCCACACATGCCATACTGGGGTTATAGGGAACCCTAAGCCCAAAGACACTATCAGAAGAAAAAGAGTTTGTCTCAACAAAAGTATGTTTGGGCTTTAATGCTGCTTAAAGTGATTCAGTTTGTTTTAATCAGTTATACTTTTTGTGTCATAAATTCCATATGTATACTAATTATACTAGTAAAATTTGGGCTTAGCGTTGCAAGGAGAGAGCTTGTGAGCTCTCTGTGAGAAGATATAGCTTTTCCTAAAGGATACAAACTCAACTTCAGGTCATTACAAATGAAATTTACTGTAGAAATTATTTGCAGAATAGCTTGAGGGCTTGATTTGGCATGTTCATGCATGCAGAACTCCTGCAGAAGTTATGGAAACTTACGACTCTATAAATGCCAGCTGCTGAAGGCAGGCTGCTCAGGCACCGAGCTGAGGAGGGAAAGAAATTGTAGATATGAACGAGGAAGATGGAGATTTAGGAGCAAAGGGAAACATCAAGCTACACACTTGGCTTACACAAAAGACTATGGGAAAAACAGGCTAGGATATTGCTTAGGAGATATGGGAGTAAAAAGGGAAGAAAAAAATGTCACTGCTGCCAAAGTAAGCTTGGAGGCCCAGGGGACTTCATTTGTCTATTTACCAGGTCAATTTTAGTCATTGGCATTTTGCAGCCACTGTTAGGTATACAGAATAATTCATGTACACATATTTGTTAATACATACAAATATGCATAATATATGTACATATGTACACACATATGTACATGCTATGTATTCAGTACATAATACATACATAGGCAAACAATAGATATATACCATACATAGGCAAACAATAGATATATACCTATACATACAAATAAACATATGTACATATGTAAAATGGGACATAAGTTGGAGAGGAAAGATGTAAAAACTTCAAGAAATTGTATAGCTTTGCTGGGCATACAAGATATGCTACACAAGGGAATAATTGCACTATAATATATTTATTCCCATTTGTCATTCAACTCACTTCAATTTGGGTGAACCGACTTTACCTGAATTTGCAGCCAAATCATAAGCTTTTTAAAGTTCTCTTTAAAACTTTAGCCTTGCAACATTCAACTGATCTGCAACATTTAACCTTGACCTCGCTCCACATTTTGAAACTTCCTTTTTTAGCATTCAACACACCATTCTCTCTTGATTTCCTTTCTCTCTAGACATTCTCAATCTTCTTCATAACCTTTGTGTCCTTTGCTTGTCTGTTAAAAGGTGGTGTTCCCCAGAAGTTTATTCCTGAAATTCTTTACCCTACAAAGACATCGATGACTAAAATTCCGTCTATTTATCCTGACCTCAGTTATTATATATAACCACCACAATAAATATCCACTTGGCTATCTTATGACACTTAAGATCATCATGTGCAAAACTGAATTTATCATTTTTTTCACAACCTTCAGTAAACATGCTCCTCCTCCTGTCTTCCCTCTCCCAGTTGGTGATTCCCTCATTCTCTCAGAAACAAGAATTTTGAATCATACCCAAGTTCACCCACTACCCTGTCATCCCCTATAATGAATTACTGTCAATTATATTTCCCAATTGTCATTCTCAAATAACTTTTCAATAGAACATTTTTTTTCTCTACCAGGACTGCTTTTTTTGTAGTCTGGTTTCTCCAACAGTCTTATAGGTAGTCTTCCTCTTTTCAAAATTGTCTCCAAATAATTCCTAGATGGATGTGGGTTAAATATAAGTCTGGTTTAGTTCCTCCTGTTGAAAATGCTTCAATTTCTTCCAAGTCTTGAGATGAAGCCCTCAATTTCTGAGCAGGATATTAACATTTCATAACCTGTCTTCTGCCCACTCATCCAGCCCATATCTCATATTCCCTTTTGTTCCTTTTGCAGGCTAACTCTGGATGTCTTCAGAGTTTGGTTTGGGGGTCGCTTCCTCTGGGGGGTTCTCTTTGATGCTTTTCCAATGAGAACACTTAATAGTTGCCTTTACTACAGGACTTGAGTTCATTGAATTGTATTCTTTTTTTTTTTCTTGTTTATCTTTCCCACTACATTTGAGGGCTCCTGGAAAGCAAAGACCATTTCTCACTTGGCTTTTTGTGATAAATAGGGAACAAAATGTCTGGTGCATAACAAATGTCTGGTGAACAACAAATGTTTCATTAATGACTGGATTTGAGGCCAAATAGTGCTGAATCTGTTAGGAATTGTGCTTGGATAAGGGAAATGGGAAATTTCCTCTTTTTCACCTCAACAAAACCTCAGTGGATTAGACTAATGAGCATTTTTTTCTCTTTCATGAAAAAGAAATTCACGGGTTTTCCTCAAGTGTTGACATGGCAGTTCCACAAGATCAGATCCAGGGCCTTTAGTTTTTCTCCTTCATGGTTGGTGCATGGTTTTCACACTCAAGATCATTTTGTGATCCGGCATGTCTATTGGGTTTCCAGCCTACATGTCATATTCTAGGTAAGAAGAAAGAGGAACTGAGAAAAGGGCAACACCCAGCAATGTTCACTTAAGTCAAGTCCTTTTAAGGAACTTCCTGAGAGCCCCACTTAGTCCTTGTGCTTGCTTTTCTTTGGTCACAACAATCCGACAAGTTGGAAAATGTAATTCTTTAGCTAGGCACATTTTCTTTTGGAATAAAACTAGTATCTGTTAGAACAGAAGTAATTAAAGTAGTTTTGTTAGTAGGCAAATTTTAATGTTGACATAAGTGTCAAAATCAATTGTATAGTGACCCATTGTATAGGAGTCCTAAAAAATTATTTTACATGTCCTTGCAGAAAGGGAGATGGAAATGTCTATAAATGAGCTGTGAGGGATGGCTAAGATTTAAGTAGGCTAAAGCATGGAAGGCCATTTTGAAGCAGGAAAGCACTATAAATACAGTTTAAAATTAAAGATCAAGGGTGGTAGGCTTGGGTTATTTATTGTTTACTGTTGAGTCTTTTTTCTACAAGATTCTGTGCTCCTTGAGAATAGAGACAATATCCTGATAGTTTTATTTCTCCAGTAGATAACATAAACCCTGATACCTAGTATGTGCTCAGTGAATTATGTACCAGAATTGATGTTGTAGATAGATTAGAGAATATGTTTAGAGAATTTCTGTGAACACACATAACAAGCTGTACTTTATTCTGGGAGGCTCTGGAGAATTTTAAGAGCAGTTCTCACTCATATGTGGGAGTTAAATGATCACAAAGATGGAAATATTAGACACCAGGTACACCAATGGGGGGGTAGGGTTCAGAAACTGCCTATGGGATACAGTATTCACTATCTGGGGAATGGGCCGCATGAGACCCAATCCCCACCACTACACAATATGCCCATGTAACGAACAAGCAAGTGTACTTCCTGAAACGAAAATAAAAAATTAAAAAGAAATTATTAAGCTACGTTAAAAAAAAAGCAATGATAATGTAATTGATGTTTCCAGAGAGCTGATTTCATGATAAAGATGCTGGAAAATGGGCAATATTTCAGAAGTTCAAGTTGCAGAAGTGAGGAATTGAAGTAGAAGGGAAGCAATAGATAAGCACAAAAGGAAATCGATTAAAGAAATTCTTCAACAGCTATTGCTCCTTGTTCCCTTTTTCTGCTTGATTTTCCTTTATATCAATGATCACCTTGATATGTTTTAAAAATATACTTAATTTTGTAAATATTATGTCTTTGGGGGCAATAAAAATTACTATGAATTGGTTTACTGGGTTCACATCCCTGGCAGGATATCTGAGTTAGAAAACTAGATCTGGAGTTGAGAAAAAAGTTTAGAATCTGGAAATGCAGATTTAAGAATTATTCGTATAGAATTATTTATTACAGTTGTGTGGTAGGAGAAACTCTACAGGGAACATGATGTACAGTTATATAAACAAAAGGCAAAAGAATTGCTCCTAAAAACAGAATTTCAGATGGTAAAAATCTATGGCATTTGAGATCATGAACCATTCTTTCTTAGGAAGAGATATATCTTGATGTAAAACCTAATGTGTACTTTTTTCCTCTTCCTTTACTTTCTTCTGTCATCAGGGAAGGCAAGTGTTGTTAAGGCTGGATAGAGTCTAGGTAGGAATGAAATGAGACTCTTATTTTCTTTTTTTGGCAAAGAAAGAAAAGTTTACTTAAAAGTAAACTAGAGAGAGAAAGAGAAGGGAGAGAGAAGATTCACCTCCCTGGGGAGGTGAAACCAGGAAGCATGGCGACAGTCATAGCTCAAAGAGCACATGGCCACACCAGAGTCTAGCAAGGCTCTTATTTCGATGTATGGATTCAAGTTGCTCTTTATATTGTGCATGTGAACTATTTTTATTAAATGAATTAAATGTAAAGATATAGAAAAGGCAATATTGATCAAGTAGTCCTTGGAACTGCATAAAAATGCTTTTAGATCCCCAGAGCAGTGAGTTTTTGAGGTATTGCCTTGTGGTAACCAGACTTTTGGTCTGAGAGAGAATGTGGCTCGAATGAGTCAGTTTCTGTTAACTTTCTCTTTTTCCTCTCTGCTTCTGGAACCTCTTTTTTCTTTCCACCATGCACATTCTTAAGACGTACGAGCAACCAACAGATACAAGAAAAAATGCTCAGTCTCACTATTTATAAAAGAAATGCAAATTAAAACCACACATCCAGTCAGGATGGCCATCATCAATAACTCAAAAAACAACAAATGCTGGAGAGGATGCAGGGAAAAGGGAACACTTCTACACTGTTAGTGGGAGTGTAAACTAGCACAATCTCTGTGGAAAACAGCGTGGCGATTCTTAAAGTCAACCTTCCATACAACCCTGCAGTCCCCTTGCTGGGAATATACCCAGAAGAACTCAAATCACTCTATGAAAAAGATGCCTACACATGTATGTTTATTGCAACATTATTCTCAATAGCAAAAACATGGGACAAACCGTGCTGCCCACTGAAAGAAGACTGGATTAAAAAAATGTGGTACATATGCATGATGGAATATTACACAGCCATAAAAAAGAACAAAATTATGAGCTTCACAGCAATTTGGATGAACTTTGAGTCTACAATACTGAGTGATCTATTACAGAAACAGGAACTGAGTACCACATGTTCTCACTCAGAAGCGGACCTTGAACAATTATCAATTGTCATAATACTATAAGAAAGAGATTGGCAGTAGCGAGAAACTGCCAGGGGAGGAGGAGGCACACCTTATCAACAAAGGTGCCTGCATAATGAACATTTGTATACCTAACTCTGAACTGCACCCCACACCTTTTTTGGGGGGGGTGTTGGAGTCTCACTCTGTCACCCAGGCTGGAGTGCAGTGGCACGCTCATTGTCATTGCAGCCTTGACCTGCTGGGCTCAGGCGATCCTTCTGCCTCAGTCTTCCAAGTAGCTGGAACTACAGGTGCCAGCCACCATGCTCAGCTAAGTTTTTGATTTATTGTAGAGATGAAGTCTCCCCAATTTTCCCAGGCTGGTCTCAAACCCCAGGTCTCAGGAAATCCTCTTGTCTCGTCCTTGAGCCACCACATCCAGCTCCCCACACATCCAGCTCACAGACTTGAGCCACCACATCCAGCTCCCCACACCTTTAAAATAAATTTTTTTTTTTTAAAATTACATTCTTGGTGAGGTGGGCATTAGAACAAAATAAAAGGAATTTCTGGGGATGTTCTCACCCTGGGTAAAGCATATAGCAATTTCAATTGGTTGTTTTCTCTCACATTTGATTGGCTACAATGCAGCAAAATGCCTAGAAAGCCCAGTTTTTTTACTGTTAACACTATATTTTAATCTTTCTATTTATCTATGATATTTTCTCTGATAAAATTATTTTTTTTCAATTCATTCAAATCCCTTAAGTGACAGGAGTTACAAGTTACTGAGCAGAGAAAGATATCTTTCTAACCTTATACAAATTATATCTCTCATGGGGTTCTGATCTGCATGAAGAAAATGCAAAAGGCAATGCCATAGGTAACCCAGGCTCAGACGAAAAGAGATGGCTGGATGACCGCCATCGCCATCCTACTGGTAACACGAATGATGCTTTAATGACAAGAAGGTGACATGCCATCTTGAAAAATTGAAAAAGACAATTGAGAAAAGGGATTTTTTAGAAATGTCTGCTTGCGACCAAATTTTCCCAACTAGCTAAGGAGCTTAGAAAGCTAGCAGCAAGGACAACATTAGAAAAGGAAAGACCCAAAGGATATGAATAGACAACAAATTCATGTCAATACATATTTATTGAGAATTTATTTTGCTCCAGTTGTGGAGAGGAAGAACAACATGTCTGTGGGAGAGATTTGCACAATAGAAACTTAGAAGAAAAGTCTCGAAGACTATTTGTTAAGGTGTTTCTGATGTCTTCAGATGCAGTTTGTCTTTGAAAGAGAAACCAAGGTGCAGAGCTGGTGTGGCCAGCACCCTGTAGATTTTTTTCATAAATAGTATTTTACTAATCTCACTGAGTTTAGACATATGTCTTGATAAAGTAACACTTATCATTGTGGAGTGATGAACTCCTTTGGCTGTGATCTCAAGCGAGGATTCTGTCCTGTCATTTGGTTCCCAACAAGGATAAGAGTTTAAGCTACAAATTAAGCTAGCAGTAAATGTCACCATGGTAGTTTGCCTATTGATTTTACCTGGTAAATCAGGAAACTTATTATCTATAAATTACTCATATCTCATCAGAGTAAATTTGTGATTTTTTTTTTTTTTGAATTAGAACTGAGGCATGTCAAAAATTACTTTAATCAAGGATTCCTTTGGTTGGGTTCAGGAAACTTAACTCTATGGTTTTTGCAGTGATGACATCTACAATTCTGCAATCTGAAATTCCAATTCCTATTTGTAATATGTATTACAGCAAGCTTCTGAAAGTTAGAGGCAATAATTAATCACCTTTGGACACTTCTGCAGTCCCCTTCTAGACTTAGCGTATAATTTCTATTTAATAAAAAGTAATTCTCTCATTATCTAGTAGAGTAGCTGGGCTCAGGGGATCTGAAAGCAAGTTCTAGGCAGATTTTTATTTGCTTTTGGCCTCTGTTTACATTTGACCCCAGTTTTATCTGCAGAAATTATTTATGAAGTTCTTTTTTCCCCATCTTGCTTGTGAAGCAGCTCTCGGGTCTGCAAACCATTGAGTACTGTGCTCATCATGCATATATTTAGCACCCTAATCTCTGCAACCAGTTTTAGCTGCTTGTTATACTTTTCTTGACATTTTCTTGTATGCTTTTTGACATCTGCTTGCAAACTTCTGCAGCCTTTTCAATCCTGATATTCACTTGTTTCATCTGATGTTGTTATCATTCTCCTTAGATATGCAGATGTGTTGCTTTCCTTCAAGTCCTGTCCCTTCAGTCTTTCTAGAAAAACTGCTCCAGAGACCTACCACATCACTTGCTTATTTGTTTGCTTCTTTGCTTGTTTATTGTTATTCTGTTTTCTGCCTCAGCCCTCTAGCATTTGACAAATGGCATCATATTCTTCTTTTGAGAATGAAATGCCCTCAGTTCACTTTTTAATGCAATCTACTTGAAAACACACACAATACACAACAATAACAACAACAACTACAACACTGCAATGGATAGTATTTCAAAGATAGTATTTACTATCAGCTTTCCCAACTGCTCTGAATAGTCACTGTAAAACTCTTATTACAAGAGAGCTCAAAAAGTCATGAAATGAACACTTGTCAGAAATGATCTTATAAATTTCAGTAATTAGCAATGTAAGTTGTTGTCTTATTGGATAGCATCACTTTAAGTCAACAATCATTCTGATCATAAGAGCTAAATTAATCATTCATTTGCTTCTAATATTGTGTACATCTACGATGAGATCCAAATGTATGGTAGTGAAGCCCCTATAGTACAGCACAGTGCTTTCTTCAGATCTCTGAATATTTCAGAAGGCAGAATCTTTTGTCTTTCTGGAACTATGCCACACTTGTATTGCAATTTATATCTTTGGAAAAGATCCCTGCAGGGATGCAGGCACTCAGCACCCATGATTTCAGGTAAGCCGAAACAGGGCTTTAGACCCTGAAATTATCCCCCATTCTGGCTCAAAGATTCATGAAAGTTTTTATCTAATGCTGTATTTCTAATTTCTGAAACAAAAGCTCTCTTGTTTCTCTGTTCCAATTATCAGAAGACATGTGGGTAGTAGTTAATTGGTAAAAATCTGTCAGTGCTGAAGGTGAGGCTGTAAGGAGTTCAGTTTTCATCAATGCCGAATGGTGTGATGTCTCACACATAATATTTAAGTCAGTAGCTTAACCTCTCTTGTATAGTTAATACAAGATAAATTACCAAAACAGCATTTTGAAGTATTTAGGCAACTCTATATTTGGATTGAGTTTGACTAGCAGCAACATATTTCTTCTTGTAACATTCATTTAAAAATTAGCTTTGTACATGATACTGTCCCTACTCAAATCACTAATATTAATTGACTCATAGTATTTAATTTTTAAAAAATAGATATTAGATTATAGGGGCTGCCTGAATTTATGAAAGATTCAAATAATTGTAAAGGGCTCTGCTTAAAAAAAATACTCTCCTGTAACCATAATAACAAGATCATTCTTAAGAAAAGTTAAATCATATTTTTCTTATTTATAAGATTTTGGACATTTTATTTACTATCTCAGAGGGGGAAAAGAAAGAAAGAAAGAAAAAGGCATAGTTTTCTGGAACAATTGATGCCTCCTTGGCTCTTTAAACATTGAGCTAAGTACATGAGTTATTGAGGTGAAATAAGTTGCTTTCAACAGTTGTTAATATATCATTAATAATCATACATGCAATAAATAACAACATATGAGTTATTTCCTAAGAGATATATGACTGCAAATTGCAGTAAGAAATCACAGCGTGTGTAAAGAATGCTCATTACTCTAGTGTGTACAGAAGCTGTTTTAACAACTGTATTCTTTATGGTGAAACTCACCCTAATTAGCCTTGCAGATTCCTTGGGGAATGTGTGCAGAATGTTTGACATTGTGATGCTGGCGCTAACGTGGGGGAGGAGGATATCATTTCTGCACCAAGAAAGCACCAGGCCACAAGCCTGGCTTTCTATTCAGTGACTTGCTTTAATGTATGCATTGTGGTGAAAGTAAATAGCTTTTTCAAACAAGTAGATAATAAGGGTGTTTGGAATTAAATGACTAATTAAATCAATATTAAACGCGTAAGCTAGACAGCAGTGTGGACTAACAATTTTTCTCAATGGTGTCCCTTCCAATACAGAAAGGATGTAAATCAATTGCAAGCCTGCATGTGCCTGTGCACTGAGATTTGTAGCCACAAATGTAAGAGGAACACAATTCCTTGTCTCTATTGTATTTGAAAGTTAAATGGACCACATGGTTTAAAAAATATATATATATATATATATGTATAAAGAAAAAAAAACAAGGTTGAAGCACACAAAAAAGCAGCATGTTTTTTTTTCTTTTCAATGAAACATTATATGTGGATTCTGCTGCTCTGTTAGCTTATAGCTTGTTACTAAATCAGACCTTTCCTGCAGTGAAAAAAATTGCATCTTTTCGTTGTAATCCTTGACAGCTTAAAGTTTAATGGAGGCAGTATTTTTTTAAAGGTATATAATGGGTTGACACCATGGAAGGCTGCTGAGAGCTCACAAACTCAGAAATAGCCTGAAATGCAGTAAGAACAAGCTCTTGCTGATTTTTTTAAATCATAATTTTCTATTCTTGATAGAGAAAGCAAGTGGAAGAAGCAGTTAGCTTTTTGTTTTCTTAAAGTATAAGTTGTTTGTCTCACTCTAATCAAATGATGCTCTTCTTTCCTAGAAGAGATTCAGATTGGGGATTTATTCAAAAGGTAACAGTAAGGTGATACAGCCATTAATAGAGAGAAAATAGAGATCTGCCTCAAAGCAACAGTAGGGAGAACATGCATTGCCAAGATGAGAACTCAATGAAAGGAACAAATTTCTCCTCTTTTGGAGGGAAGAAGCAGGCAAGCGTAAACCATCACTGGCTGACAATACCACCCTGCTTGACACACAAATGTCATGCTCAGTTGCAGCTCAATTTACAGATTCCAGAATACCATCTCCAGATAACACGTGTTCAGGAGTGTGGCTGAGGAGCGTTCAGAGATTACAAGATTGAAAATAATCTTGACAGTTGACACCAAGATTCCTTTTGGGGAGAGATAATTCTTTGGTTTATCTTGGTTTGGTTCTTATTGGTTTAGGATTGTTCTTTGATAAATGCTTGGAAAGATAGTGTGACTAAGGGAATGTGATGACTAGAGACAAGAAGACAGAAATATAGGTAACTATTATACTAATAAATGAATACAAATATGAGAGGCTGAACAAAGAGGGATGTAGAGGAAGGGAAGTAGAGAGATGATGGCTCAAAAATATAATGTGGCACAAAGCTTTTCTTCTTTTACTAACCAAGCTGTTTACTACTTAATTTTAATTTCTTTGGATGGCTATAATACAAAGCCTGTTTCTCTACAATGTTCAGTAAAACTGCCACATGCACATAAAACACCTAGCATGGGTAGTATTCTATGGAAAATAAAGAAATGTAAAAATGGAAATGTTCCTTGAATGAATTGACATGAAACATAGAGAATGAAACATTTATAGAGGTGAAGGATAATAGCACAGAGTATTGAATGGCCTTAAAGGATAATACAGGTGGATGGTGGTCTGTGGTTGGGAGTGGATGAAGTCTAGTGAAGTTTGTTCTCTGACTCTATATCCAAGAAGCCAGAATATATAATATGTTCATGCTGGGTTGAGAATTAAGTTTGGTTCATTCAGACTTGGGGTGGATTCTCAGCATTTGAGCTTTGAAGAATATGATGTAATAATTTGCAACCACACACAAGTGTGTGTGTGTGTGTGTGCGTGTGTGTGTGTGTGTGGTTAAGGGTTAAGATAAATAAATGTATATATTTATTGTATATATTATACATATGTATATTTGTGTATATGTGTATATATTTATTTCATTTTATTTATTTTCTTTTTGTGCACATGGTCTTTATTCCTCGTGTTTCTCTGACCGGAGTGGGGGTTTTGGAGGTTCAACTTGGGGTACGTTTTCTTTTGGCTGATCTCCTTCAGCCCTGGGTTCAGCTGGAATAGGTAAAGGTGTCTTTTTTGAATCCTCCAGCCAGGCCCGAAGATGGAACCCATGGAGCCCAGCAGGATGTTGGATGATGTGGAGAGTCTGGCTGCACCCACCACTTCAGAGTAGCCACCAGACTGCCCGCGGCAACTCCGCCCCGTTGGCCATGGCTGCTGGGGACATCATCTTGGCTGCCACGGAGGAGGCAGCAATTCCTGCCCCAGGGAAGCCCGGGGCACCGAGCCCCACAGGCACAGCCCCCACTGCCAGGGCTCCTCAGATTGCAGCGACTGCAGCGACTGCAGCGACTGAGCAGCTGGCCATTCTAGAGAGTGAGAGAGAGACAGAGAGAGACAGACAGAAGGCGGGGGTGGGGGTGGAGGTGGGGGGGGTGGGGGGAGTGGAGAGAGACAGAATGAGAGACCCATTCAATCAGAAAAGATTTGTTTTCAGCATGCTTACTTTAAACTTCTTTTGGAGATATTAAGTTACTTTATCCAAAAGTCTTATTTAATAGTTTTATTATACTTTCTGAACACTCTCTCAGGATTCCATTAAAGTTCAGTGCAAGTATGAGATTCTATAAGGTGGCAAAATTTATGGCCATAAGAATTCTAATAATATTAATTAATTTCTAATGTTGATTTTAGGAAAAAGTTTCAATGCCAGATCTCAGGTTGAGTGCTGTTGACAGAAGAGTTCAGATTGTGCTCAAGTGTTAAAATTAGTAGACTTAAATATTACTCTGCATGTAATTTTTAAAAACTTAGACTAGTAAAAGCAAATGAGTAAACTCAAATTTACAATAGAAGGTGATTTTTAAGTGTATTACAAGAGAATTTAGTCTGGATGTGTTAAAATTTGGGTACATCCTTTCACATATTTCAAAAAATGTATCAGTAGATGTAAATCAAGTCCTAAACTAAAATTTGATGGGCATTTATGCTCTTCAGTGCATATCTGCATCTGTATTGACTGCTGAAATTGTTCATTAAAAAAAAATCACTGAATATATCTTAAAAGAATTATAATACTAAAAGAAAATTTAAGGGACCCGTGGTCTTTTATTTATGACATGTAAATATAAATGGGTACCCAGAACACAAAAATGTATTGACAACCTACAGTGTTTGAAGTAGTCTCTAGCATTGGGTATGATAGAATGCTGGAAAAGACATGGATTTCTAACTTAAATAATGTACACTTTAGTAGAAGAAATCACACATTTAAGTGGATTGCACCATAAGGCAGGAGGCAGGAGGTACTTCGGGAGAACTAAGTGTTTAGCACATCAGGCAAGAAAGATTATTTCCAGTTCCTGTGAAGGCTTCCTAGAGCTGTGCTGGACCCTGATAGATAGACTGTGCTGAGATGTGATAAAGGACTTTACCAGTGCCCAGAGGAGTGTAAAGAAAGGCAAGCAAGTGGAAATCATGATGCCTCAACAGGAAAAAGCAGATCCTTCAAGTCTGTGAGGATGTTGAACCCGTGATGGCAAGTGATGGACAACAACATTAGGATAATGGGTCAATGGATGAATGCTGATAAATGGGAACCATATTTGGTAGGAAATAGAGAGATCCCTCAGGTTCCTGAAGAGAGTAACCAATGCCAAAGCTACAACTTGGAAATATTCATTTAGCAGTGACGTGTAGGAACTGGAGATAAGGTGTCTTATCTATTTATGAAGGATTTTCAGTGGCAATACTAGTGGGTCAGATTCTGTGGGCAAGAGCATGGGCTCAGAAACCACATTATCAGGTTTCAAATTCTCCTTCACTATGTATTTTTTGAGTAATATGGGGCAAGTTACTGAATATTTCTTTAACTCCATTTTTTTATCTGTAATGTTCCTACTTCATAGTACTATCATGAGGATTGAATAAGTTAGTCCTGCTGACAGAAGAGCCTGCCACTCCACATATAAAATCAAAAACCTAAGTTATTGCTTGGTAAGCAAAGGAGAATGGTTCTTATAAAATGCAATCTCTCTGAACAAAAACTATTCAGGGCTTAAGGAAGTATGGGTCTCAGAGACTGGCAAACATTTTTAGAATGACCATTACCCATGAAAGTGTAGATTCTGTATTCTCTTGTTACATTGACTCTTAAAAGCAGGGTCACTAGAGTGAAGTGACTACAATTGGTTGACACTTGGAAGTGTCATTACTGGTGCAAAATTGTCTGATAGACCAGGATGGGCTTAAAACTGTCTCTAGTGGTTACCTGCTATGAGGGCCAAAGTGCAATTGGTCTTTTTCTTTCTTTCCTGAATTATAGACTTTCTTTCTTGAATATAGACTTGTTTCATTGTCTTTCTTGAAAATAGATTATAAGATCATTTTATTCTTATTCATTTTAGGTATTTATAGCAATTATTTCACATAAATTATTATTAATCACTTCACATATTTTTATTATTAATATTTTATTTATTTATTAGACTGGATTTCATATAATGATTTTAAATGTTTTCCTTGAAAGTAATGACTATTATCTACTCAAGAATTTTAGCAGTGAATGATATGATTAAATTTTTCTTTAAAAAACTCTCTAGCAGTATGAAGGTCAATGAGAAAAATATATAAATAAAATTTATTTTTCTGGATGTATGGTTTCAAGAGGGTTGATCTCAGATATATCTTTGATTGTGTCATAGTGGTAAAAATGAGGAAAAGGAAAATAAATACAAGTTACTTTTCATAGCCTTGTGGCAAAAACACCTCCCTCACCAGTTTTTACCAATAAAAATAACTCACTTTGGAAGTTCCAAGGAGTTTTCACATTCAGGGGGTAAAAGGGAAATCAACTAATGCTCTAGTCTAAATTAAATGAAAATTCATTATACAAATTATTGTTGAATTTGAAACAGGTGTTCCCTTCCTACTTAGCAAGGTAAGAAATTAGAAAATTGCCACAGGTTTGTTATTGATTTCAAGTGTTCTTAAAGTCAAG
The DNA here is from genome assembly GCA_963574415.1 of Tarsius wallacei. Classification (NCBI taxonomy): domain Eukaryota; kingdom Metazoa; phylum Chordata; class Mammalia; order Primates; family Tarsiidae; genus Tarsius; species Tarsius wallacei. The sequence goes on from CAUYQG010162275.1 coordinate 61,464, forward strand.
AAAAAGTTAGTTCTCAGAGCAATACTTCTAAATTTTTCTCTGAGGAAATCCTCTTTAATAAAAATAATTTACAGAACATCAGAAAGAAAATAACAGAGAAAGAGATGAATCAATTATAATATTTGGGTCTGAAATATGGTCCTCTCAAATAATCAGGGACTTGAGAGGCTACTGACTCCAAAAAATCTTAACCTATTTGTTGGTGCCACCCAAATAGTGGTATCTCTAGTGTCTGCACAATCTCAAAAATGCCCAGTTCCAACCCTAAAAGGAATACAGAGATTAAAAGTCCAGGACAGCTGAGGTGAGTCTTCTCAGGGGTTCTCATTCCACTGCTTGAGACGGATAGCACAGAAAGAAACATAGTCCACATGTATCTGTTGGTAGGAATCTGTCTTTACAAAGCTCAACTGTTTTCGTGCAACTGTAAAAACGACTATGAGGTCTGAATAAAAGACTTTCCTCTTTTTTTACTGATCTCACTTAGAAGAGCTTCAAGGGATCAGAGTAGTCTTAAAAATCACAAACTGACCACTTATAGTAACACGGTTTGAAGCATAATTCTCTACAAAACAATCACTAGCATATAATGTCATTTTCTTGCATTATTCCACTTCTGTGAGCATGATGTTGTGTGATATCCCAGTGTTCTCATGATAGGGTAAAAAAGGATAGTCTGAGGAGATGTTTGGCAGGCAAGTGAAACATACTTAAGGTCCAAGACTGACTGCAAAAATTAACCCTGGATCCAGTAAGTCAAGTTTTCAAAATAAAATAAAATAAATTGTATATATACTGCCTAAATTTCCCCCTTCCCCACACAAATCATGCTTATTTAAATTCATGTGCCCATTCTGAGCTCATCCTTATATATCTCCCAACAAAAGGCAACCATGCCTTAGCTGCCTGTCAGGGAAAATAAAATTTAAATGAAATTACTAGTGTTGATTTGATATATTTTTCTATAGAAATATGACACATTTGGGTCAATGACTGTGCCTTTGAACTCTAGCAACTTACTCCAGTGGACTGCTATGGGCCTATATTGTGGGAACTAACAAAATTGAAACTGAAAAAGAATGGGTGCCTTGTTTTGAATCTGCCATAATCAACATTTTAGATGGGTTCTGAGATAGAGCCATCATTTCCAAAATTTTAATTCAGAGGGAGGGTAATTTTAGCATTCAGATATGTGCTAAATTTTCCGATCAGCATACAATGAACATTTAGCAAATATCACAGAAGAGTGGCATTGGTATAGGCAAATAGTTATTAAGGCAAAAGATAAAGTCAAAAGTCCTTAATATGCCACTAGAACTACCCCTACGTACCTCTCTAGCATCATGTGTTACCAACCTCCCTCATTCATACTTGAAATTCTGGCCACATCGAGTATTGTCCATTCCCAGAAAGCATTTCTTTGTAATACTCCCCCCCTTCTTCCCTGGTTGGCCATCTATTCATTCCATTTACTCTCAGTTTAGTTTCCTTGACAAATCATCCCTGATGCATCTGCCATCTCCTCTGCAAAGTTAGGTGACTCTTCAATAGATTATTAGACTATCCTATAATGTCCTTGTTGTAAAGTTTATCCCACAGTTATTAGTTTCCATTATTATAAAACTATTTCCCCCATGAAGCTATAGACCTCTGAAAAACAGGAACACTTTCTTTTTCACCACTGCATCAAAGGCTTTAGTCCTGTGCCTAGCACACAATAAATACCCTAAATATTTGTTGATTGAATAAAGGTTTATATTTGAAGCATATGTAAGGTAATCCAGTGCTCAACAAAAGGAATATTCCTGGGTAAACTTTGCCTCAGCCACCATACTGGTAGGTTATTTGAGTTTGGGCATGATTTTTAGTATAATAATTTATGAAAACCGGGAGTGGGATGATTCCTTTTTTTTTTTTTTTGAATTAGTGTCTCACTTTGTCACCTACCCTGGAATGCAGTGGCATGATCCTGGCTCACAGCAGTCTCAAACTCCTGGCTAAAGGGACCCACCTTCCTTAGCCTCCAAGTACTTAGGACTACAAGCATGGGCCACCATGTCCAGCTAATTTTTTGACTTTTTTGTAGAGATGAAGTCTCAATATTTTGCCCAGGTTGGTCTTGAACTCCTGGGCTCTAGTGATCCTCCCACTTTGACTTTTCAAAGTGCTGGAATTACAGTCATGAGCCACTGTGCCCTGCTGGAACTCCATTTTTTTTTTTTTTTGACAATACCATTAGATTATTTCAGAGTATTTTGAGGTAGCTAACTCTGTTTATAGTATGTTCATTTTGATGTTAGATTCCCTTATGCACTCAAATTCTTTATAATGTTGTTCATCATTGCAGCTGTAAGGTGAAACAATATCTCTGGTCAAATCATGTCCACTGAAAATCATGACCACAAACAATGAGACAGTTTTACAAGCCATATTGAAATATCAGATTTGTTATTTTATGGTCAGAGTAATATGAGTATTAAACTATTTCCACCATGAGCCTGTTACAAAGATCTCATTTAGTGAAGTTTCAAAATGTCTTCTTTAGAATCTAATAAAGCAAGTTTAGTTTTCTAAGAGTGGACAGCCAATTACATCTGTTGACTCACTTCGTGAATCCTATGCCATTCAGTAATGTCTCCAAATCTAGATAAAGTTTGATGACCATAGATTGAGACAAAAGTTTATAGTTTATTTCAATTTGAGGAAATATGACCTTGTCTGAAAATACATAATTTTCAAAAGTACAAATATGGAAATGCTTTATTCACCGATTTTCTGGAAAGAATAATTATTTTTTTTAAAGCATGTGTTTTTTTTTTAAGTAGATGATAATGAATGTAAATCATTCTACAAAACAATGTGAGCTTATTTTCACATTTGTTTGGGATTAAACCGCATCCATAAACTGCTTCCACATGTATGCTAATTAACTCTTCAGCAAAACCAACTACCCTACTTGGAGGATTAGAGACAAAAGCTTCATGAAATCCAACCTTTCCAGTTCAACATTTATCAGCATTTTTTCGGTCACCAAGGTTCGGTTATGAGTAAGTCTATTTTGGGGTCTCTTTCGACTCAGGGCACTGGTAATAGGATATGGAATCTTTCCCTCTTAGATTAAACATGAACCAGCCTGATGGAGACCCATAGTCATTATTGTTTGATAGCTGTCAGTAGTGGATATAAAATGAATTATGGTTTTGTCTTAAGACAAAAAAGTCACTCTTGCGTTAGTATTAAACGGCATGATTGCTAGCAACTTTAGAAGGCCAGAGAATGACTTGGAACTTAACAACATGCACATGCCTAGGATCGGAAATTTTAGGGCAAGTAACATTTTGATGGCTTCAGGTGGTTATAATGTGCCTAAACCCTATTTTGCAGGACTTGATTGTACTTGATGCATATTGGCTAAAAAGAATAAAATGAAAATGAATGCTAGTGTTTTTGTGAGTGTGTGATTGTGTGCAAGCAAGAGACAGAGACAGAGAGAAAGAAAGAGAGACCAGGTTTTAGATATGCCCTACTTATTATCACAAATTAGCAGAGAAATGGATTATAATATTTACTGTAAGATAGTTTTCATTTGCTCATTATATTAGTGCTTTGTTTCACTTTGCTTTGGAGTAGTTATTCCAACAAAAATTTTAAGGATTGCGCTAGTTTGCATTCCCACCAGCAGT
>CAUYQG010162278.1:0-18694 GCA_963574415.1 Tarsius wallacei
GATTCTGTTGGGTTTTCAAGGTACAGAATCATGTTGTCTGCAAAGAGAAATTACTTCCCCTTTTCCTATTTGGATACTCCAATTTCCTTCTCTTGTCTGATTGCTCTAGCTAGGACTTCCAATACTATGTTGAACAGAAGGGGTAAGAGTGGGCATCCTTGTCTTGTTGCAGTTTTCAGGGGAAATGGTTCCAATCTGTCTGCTTAGCAGTATGTTGGCTGTCGGTTTCTCATAGATGGCTCTTACTATTTTGAGGTATGTTCTATCTATGCCTAGATGCTCGATGGCTTTTATCAAGAAGGAGTGCTGGATTTTATCAAAAGCTTTTTCTGTGTCTAATGATATAATCATGTGGTTTTTGTTTTTACATCTCTTGATGTATTTAATTACATTTATGATCTTGTGGATGTTGAAACAGCCCTGTATCCTGGGGATGAAGCCTACTTGGTCATGGTGGATGATTTTTGAGATGTGATGTTGGATTCAGTTTGCTAGACTCTTGTTGAGAATTTTAGCATCTATGTTAAGGATATTGCCTGTAGTTCTCTTTCTTTGTTGGATCTTTACCTAGTTTGGGTACCAATATGATGTTAGCATCATAAAATGATATGGGGAGAGTTCCATCTTTCTTGATTGCCTGGAATACTTTCAAACAGGATTGGTATCAGCTCCTCCTTCTATGTTTTGTAGAATTTTGCTGGAAAGCCATCTGGCCCGGGACTTTTTTTGGTAGGTAGTTTTCTTAGTCAATTTCCTGGGTTGTTATTGGTCTATTTAGGGTCTCGATTTCTTCTTGTTTCAACCTGGGGAGGTTGTGTGATGTAAAAAAAGTCCTCCATTTCATTTAGGTTTTTCAGTTTGTTTCCATAGAGGTGTACATACTAATCTCTGATGATCTTTTATATTTCTTTGGGGTCAGTTGTGACATCATCTTTTGCATTTCTGATTGTGTTTATTTGGGCTTTTTCTCTTTTTCTTCATCTTTCTAGCTAGGCGTCCATCATATTTTTGTCTTCTATGTCCCGAATTTGGGCCTTTATTTTGGTGATCTGGATTCTTCTGCTGAAGTTATGGTTTTGGTGGTCTTGTTTTTCCAGCTTCCTTAGGTGATTTGTTAGGCTGTTAACTTGTGATCTTTCCATTTTCTTCTTGTGTGTTTGTAGAGATATGAATTTTCCTCTTAGTACTGTTTTCATGGCATTCCAGAGATTTTGGTAAGAAGTTTCTTCCTTTTCATTTGTTTCCAGGTATCTTTTAATCTCTGTTTTGATTTCTATGTTGACCCAGGAGTTGTTTAGTATCATGCTGTTTAGTGTCAATGTCTTTGTGGGTTTTGGGGGAACTTTGTTGGTGTTGATATTTATTTTTATTTCACTGTGATCTGAGAAGGTGCAAGGCAGAATTTCAATCTTATGGAATTTGTTTATGTTGGTTCATGGCCGAGGATGTGGTTAATCTTAGAGTAAGTTGTATGTGGTGATGAGTAGAATGTATATTCCACGGTTTTTGGGTGGAGTGTTCTCTAGGTATCAACTAAGTCCACTTGGTCAAGTGTCACATTGAGGTTCGGGATCTCCTTGTTGGTTTTTTGTCTTGGTGATCTGCCTACGGTTGTTAGTAGGGTGTTTAAGTCCCTAGCTATGATAGTGTTAGAGTCAATATCTTTCTTTAGTTTACCCAGAAGCTGCTTTATGAAAGTTGGTGTTCCTATGTTGAGTCATATATGTTTAGGATGGATATTTCTTATTGATGTATTGAACCTTTTATCATTATGTGTGACCTTCCGTTGTCTTTTTAAATTTTTGATAGCTTAAAGAGTATTTTGTCTGATACTCTGCCTGAATTTTGTTTCCCATTCTCTTATTTTGAATCTGTGAGTGTCCTTTCTGGTGAGATGAGTTTCTTGGAGACATGATATTTTATCCATTTTGCCATTCCATGTCTTTTCAGTGGTACATTTAGTTCATTCACATTCAGGTTAATTAATAAGATGTGAGAGTTTATCCCTGCCATGAGATTCTTATAAAGTTTGTTATTGTTGCTGGTGTTTACTTATTTGTTTGTTGTCTTTCTTTTGACGTTTGGGTTGATTCATGTGTGTTTTCAATCTTTTTAATGCATTTTTGGGAAGGGTGTTATTGTTCTTTTTTTTTCCCTTTCTTCTATGTTTAGTACTTTAAGTGTTTCTGGTAGAGCTGGTCTGGAGGCAGAGTAAAATGTTAGGGATTGAATGTCTGGGAAGGATTTTAATTCTCCATCACTGATGAAACTTAGTTGGGTAGGTAATGCTTGGTTGAAATTATTTATCTTTGAGAACTTTGAAGACTGGCCTCCAAGCTCTCCTAGCCTGAAGTGTTTCTATAGATAAGTCTGCTGCTATTCTAGTTGGTCTTCCCCAGTAGGTAGTCTGACCTTTTTCTCTTACGCTTTTAGGATTTTTTCTTTTATACCTACTTTATGTGGGCAAATTACTATGTGTCTTGGAGTTGGTCTTTTTATGTATTGTCTTTCACGGGTTCTCTGAATCTCCTGTGTTTGAATGGTTACATCACTGCTGAGATGAGGGAAATCTTCTTTGATAATTTCATGGAATGTTTGTTCCAGGGTGGTCTCTGTCTCTCTATCTGCCTCAGGGATTCCAGTTAGTCTTAGGTTTGGCCTCTTGAAATAATCACTCACCTCTTGGAGGTTTTGTTCTGTCTTTTTAAACTTCTTTTCAATGTATTTTTTTTTTTTTTGAGTTGGAGTCTCACTCTGTCGCCCAGGCTAGAGTGCAGTGGCATGCTCACGGCCACCCCAGCGTTGACCTGCTATGCTCTGGCGATCCTCCCACCTCAGCCTTCTAGCTAGCCGGAACTACAGGCGCATGCTACCATGCCCGGCTACTTTTTGATTTATTGTAGAGACGAGGTCTTGCCAAGGTGCCTGGGCTGGTCTCGAACCCGCAGGCTCAGGCAATCCATTCACCTCGGCCTCCCAAAGTTCTGGGACTACAGGATAAGCCACCAAACTTGGACCTTTCCTATGTTTTTAACAGTTTAGGTTAGTTCCATATTTTGGCCCTCAAGCTCAGAGATTCTTTCTCTGCTTGATTAATTCTGTTTTCCATGCTCACCAGTTTGTTATTTATTTCACTCATTGTATTCTTTATTGCTGTTATCTCAGTTATCAAGTCCTTCATTCTTTCCTCTTGTCTCTCCTCATTTCTACTTATTCTCTCTATTAATATCTTGATATCTGGGTTTGTGGTTTGAGACCAGTCATTCTGGGAGCTCTTCACTGTTTGGGTTCTTTTTTTAATTATTATAAAGATGTGGGGTACAATTCAGGGCTAGGTATACAAATGTTGATCATGTAGGTACCCTTGTTGATGAGGTATGCACCTTGTTTGAGTTCTGAAGTCTGTATTCTCAGTGGCTGACCTCCCAGGGGTCTGTGTGAGACTCATATTCTTCCTCTGATTTTTCTTCATTTGTAGGTTTTTTCATTTTCTTCATGTGTAGGTTTTCCTTCCCCCCCAACTTTTCTTTTTTAACCTCTTCATTAATTCTTTTATTTCTGTTTGCTCAATCTCCTATTCTTCCTTATGCAGATCCTTTCATTTTGTTCAATTCTGAAGCTGCACTGGAGGTAGGGGCCAGTGCTTTTTGCAGTTTTAAGATTCAATTAAGGGGAGAGCTGTGATTCAGAAATTATCTGCAGATCCCTGTATCCACTGACAGGTGTGTGGGCCCGCTGGAACCCAGTTCCCACTGCCTTACAGTCTGTCCATGCAGTGGTAGGTGTCTGTTTGCCACCTGAAAGCAAAATGAGATAAGAAAAGGGAAAAGAATGGGAAAAGGAAGGAAGAAGATGAAAGAAAAGTGGAAAGAGAGAAGAAGAGGGAAAACAGACAGGCATACCAACTAACGAATAAACAGAGACAAACAAAGACAGAAAAAATAAAAAAGACAAAAACATACAAACAAACAAAACCCCCCCTGTTGGTGTGCTCTCCATCAAAAATACCCATACACAAACAGAAAATCTAAAAAAAAAAAAAATTAAAATAACAGAAACAAAGCAAGTACAAAAATATAAACAAAAACAGAACGAAAGAGAGAAGAATAAAAGCAAATACTAAAAACAAAACAAAACAAAAAAACAAACCAAAAACCAAGAAAAAAAAATTTGCTCTGTGGCCGTTACGGTAACTCCAGGTTCCTATTGGCTGCCAGCTCCGCCTTAGGGAGTGTCTCTGGTCTCCAGCCCCTCCTCTCCACTCTCTGCACAGGCTGACAGGGTTGCTCACAACATGGGTCAGGTGCCCCACAGGCTACTGTGGGAGGAGGATGGATCAGATCCGGACTCACCCTACTCGCTGCTGCTGCTGTCAAATCTCCCACTCAGATCTGATGAGTCTGTGCCTCTTCCAGTGTGGGGAAAGGGTGTCTATCTCTCTGAGTTCAATGAGAAGATAGACTCTGGGTCCCAAGATGGAGGCTGGGAGGAACTAGGCAGGGCAATGCAGGTCTCTGGCCATCCCGGGACTGAGAAGATGGCACCCATTGGCGTCTCGTCACCAGCGTTGGAGCTTTATTCTGGTTTTCCACGACCTGCCTCCTCCATGGTTCCTCTTGCTCATGCCTGGTCTGCTGCTGCAGGTGATGGCATGGGCTGGGTGCCAGGTGGTGAGGGGCAGCTGTTCTCTGCTGCCTCCTCTCAAGAGAGCCCCAAGAATGGCAGAGGATCCTGTGCACCTGGGTCTCCAATGTCAGGGTGGTGGTGGGTTGCAGTAACCTCTAGAGGAGAGCTACGGTGCATGAACCCAAGTCTTCCCTCAGACGAACTTTCACTCACCTGCCGGCACACACTCATTCACTCAGAGAGTCTTTATGGACACTCGCTTTTGTGGAGATTCTCGCAGTCTGACCTGTTCCATCGCCATCTTGCCCGGAAGCTCTTTGCTCACATTTTAATGAGGTTACTGTTTTTTTTTCTGTCAATTTGTTTGAGTTCCATGTAAGTCCTGGATGTTAGGCCTTTGTCGGATGCATAATTTGCAAATATTTTTTTCCACTCTGTGGGCTGTCTCTTTACTTTCTTGAATGTTGCTTTCGCTATGCAAAACCTTTTTAGTTTGATAAGGTCCCACCTGTCAATTTTAGATTTTGCTGCATTTGCTTTTGAGTACTTGGTCATGAATTCATTGCCTAGATTGATGTCCAGTAGGGTGTTCCCTAAGTTTTCTTCTAAGAGTCTTATTGTTTGAGGTTTCACATTTAAGTTCCTGATCCATTTTGAGTTAATTTTTGCATATGGTGATAGGTAGGCGTCCAGTTTCAATCTTCTGCATGTGGTTAGCCAGTTTTCCCAGAACCATTTGCTAACTATGGTTTCCTTTCCCCAGTGTTTATTATTGATGGCTTTGTCAGAGATAAGCTGGATGAAGGTCTATGGTTTTATTTCTAGATTCTCTGCCCTGTTCCACTGGTCTATGTGTCTACTCTTGTACCAGTATCACACTGTCTTGGATACTGTAACCTTGCAGTAAAGTTTGACTTCTGGGAGTGTGATGCCTCTGGCTTTCTTCTTTTTGCTGAGGACTGCTTTAGCTATTTGGGTTCATTTTTGCTTCCACGAGAATTTCTAGGTCTGTGAAAAATAACGCTGGCAATCAATTTCTTTTTTTAGTCAGAATTTTAATCTGTTGCCCAGGCTGGAGTGCAGTGGCACAATCATGGCTCACTGCAGCCTTCCTTGATCATGTGGGTTCAGATGATTCTTCTGCCTTAACCTCCCTAGTAGCTGGGGCTATACGCATATGCCAATGCCTGGCTAATTTTTTTTATTTTTAATTTTTTGGAGACAGGGTCTTGCTTTGTTACTTAAGCTGTTGTCAAACTCCTGACCTCAAGTGATCCTCCTGCCTCAGTCTCTCAAGTAGCTGAGATTACAGGTGTGAGCCACAGTAGCTGGCTCCCAACTTATTTTTAAAAAGGCATATATGTAAAATTTTAAAATGCAAACATTAAATTATCCTTAGAGGCAACATTGTTGCTACATGGTCATTGCACAACATTGCAAATACAATAAATGGCACTGCATTTATATATATTACAATGGCTAAATGTATGTTATGTGAATTCTACTTACATTTTTAAAAATTGCTAAAATCAACCCCCAAAATTGTAAAATTTGGGTATATCAATATAGTAGAACACTACTCAGCAAGTAAAAGCAAAGAGTTATTGATGCACTTAACAATGGGATGAATTTCAAAATAATTATGCTGAGTGAAAGAAGCCAGACTAACAAATATATACTGTGTAATTAAAAAAAACCCAAAGTTCTAGAAAACACAAACAAATCTATAATGACAGAGAAATCAGTGGATGTATGGGACTTGGGTTGGCAGTCAAGAGACAGCAGAGAGGGATGACAAAGGTACACAAGGAAGCTTTTGGGAGTGACAGGGTCTTGCTTTGTTGCTCAAGCTGTTGTCAAACTCAAGTGATCCTCCTGCCTCAGTCTTTCAAGTAGCTGAGATTACAGGTGTGAGTAGCTGAGATTACATGTGTGAGATAGTTCCCTATTTTGATGGTGGTAAGGGTTTTATGGGTGTATACATATGCCAACACTTATTAAATTGCGTACTTTTTATAGGTATAGTGTATTGTATATCAATTATATATCAATATAACTTTAGAAAATACATGATTAATACAGTAAAAAAATAATGGATGGATTAAATAATATCTTAGACATAGATGAAGGGAGAATTAATGAAATGGGAGTAATCTGAAGAAGTTACCTAGATTGCAACAAAGAGAGATAAAGAGAAATAAAATATGATCTCTATCATATTGTTGAGATACATGGGGAATACAAAAAGAGTATCTCATATGCACCTGCTAGAGGAATTCTAGAAGGAAATATAGAGAATAAAGCAATACTCAAATATATGTTTTTTTATTTTCTAATACAGATGAAAGAAGTGTGGCCAAAGACTATTTTAAATGGTAATAACTTAATAACTTATAGTTTCATAGAAACTTCTAAACTGAATAAACAAATAAATTGGATGGCCTCATCATAATTAACTAGAACTTTGAAGTCACTTCATCTACACATTATTAACAGAAGTGGTACGTAGAACCTTAGTACTTGTAAGCAATGTGTGGTTCAAGAACAAGGAACATTTAAATCATTTTGGAGCTTGTCAGAAAAGCAGAATCTTGGGCCCCTCACCTCAAATTAACTGAATCAAGAACATTAACTTTAATATTTCTAGGTGATTCCTATGCTATGTACATTTAATTTTGAAAAGCACTGCTTAAGAAAACTGCAGCACTCTTCTGAACAGGGATGTTACTGATATTAAAGAAAGCAACAATATATGATTAAAGTAATGTATTTAGGCTGGGTGAGGTGGCTGCCTCCTGTAATGCTAGCACTTTGGAAGGCTGAAGTAGGCAGATCGCTTATGCCCAGAAGGTTACACTGAGCTATAATCAAGCCATTGCACTCCATCCTGAGCAAAAGAGCAAGACCCTGCCTCAAAATAAATAAATACATAAAATAAAATTAAAAAAGGAAGAAAAAGAAAAAAAAAAGCGACATATCTAATATTGCTTAAGTGAAAAGTGGTTGGGATATTATTTTTGTTTTCAAGAAAGATATAAATGGGGAAAGTTAATCCACAATGCTTCAGAAGGGTGATTAAATTCTATGCCTAGAACCTAATCCTCTAGCGGCCAGGCAGGAGTTTGGGAGATTCCTGCTTTTGAACAGAAACCTCACAAAAGGTTCCCAAATGGACAAGTAAATTTCTTACACAGGAACATATCCATTGAGAGCAGACATTCTAAGAAAGGTAACAGAGAAACAGTCGAGCACATATTTCCTCTTTAACACGGTAGCCCTATTACATAGTAAATATAACTAAATGCTCCAGAAATTGGGTGTGTGTATGTGTGTGTGTGTGTGTGTGTGTGTATGTAACAAAGTGATGGTATAATGATCGCTGATAAAATCTGAATACTATTTTCTTTGGGTACTTCTCCAGTCAGGATTCCTTTCTGAAAGTAGATAAGAGGATAAAACTTACTTTCAGTCACAGGTCAGTAAATTATGGTCTTTTACACCAAAGCTGGCCTGTGGCCTGTTTTTACAAATAAAGTTTCTCTGGAACACAATCATGCCCTTTCATTTACATATTTTCTATGACTACTTTTGTGCTATAATGGCAGAGTTGGGAAGCTATGACAGAAAGCATATGCACCCTCTCCCAAGGTCAAAAATATTTAGTATCTGGTCCTTTAAATGTTAGTTTCAGTCTTTTAAACTTTCAACTTTTAGTAAGTAGAAAATAAAACTCTCATGGGATTTAAAGTTTATAAAATCTAGGGGAAACTTCAAGAAAAGGAAAGAATAACTAATTTGCTCATTACAAAAAATCAATAAGTTATAACTTAACTCTGACATCAGTGTGAAAGATTTAAAGTCAAAGGTCTCACAGCAGCATATTTCAAATTTTACATGGGCTAATAATAAAAAGTCTTGAAAGGGATTTCACACCACAGATAAAATGATTTGATTAAACATAGGGATGTGGCCAGGCTTGGTAGCTCAGCCTGTAATCCCAGCACTTTGCGAGGCCAATCCCAGCCTGGCCAACTTGGCAAGACCTCATCTCTACAAAAGAAAAGAAAAGAAAAAAAAATTTAGCCGGGCGTAGTAGTGTGTGCATGTAGTTCTGGGTACTTGGAAGGCTGAAGCAGAAGGATTGCTAGATCCCAGCAGGTTGAAGCTGGGGTGGCTGAGTGTGCCATTGCATTCCAGCCTGGGAGACAGAGTGAGACTCTAAACTAAAAAAAACAAAAACAAAAACAAAAAACCCCCACCAAACAAACAAAAAACCATAGGGATGCGAGAGAAGAACGGACAGGTTTCTAGGTATCTAGGAAAAGTGGAGAAATAATTTCTAATTCTAGACATATTTTAATAAAACCACCTGTCTTGGAGGCCTTAGGTAGCGAACTTTTTGTTCAGAACCACTTGGTATCTTGGCTGAGTTTCAGGTAATGACTCTACTGAACACCTACTATGAGCAATGCTCTGGACCAGGTACTGTGCAAAAGAGATTGATATTGAACTAGTCCCTATGTTAAAAAGTACTCAGACTTTATTTAAAAGAAGGGACAAAGGGTTTTTTTTAAACTTATTTTTGTGGAGATTTTGTAGTTATATAACACTATTATCAAATTCCTATTATTGAAGGCACAGTCATTAACAGCAAAATAATTACCTTTCCAAAATAAAAATCCTATCATCACACTGCTTTCTGACTTTCAATTGTTTACCCGCACCCTCAGGATAGAGTGCAAGCATCTTAGCACAATTGGCCTCAGACACTTTATCAGCTTCACCGTCTACTTCCCCCTCCCACTTATCCTATGCTTGATCCAAACAAGCCCTCTGACAAATCCTTGAACAGACTAGATTCTTGCATGCCTCTGCCTTTGCATACCCTTTATCCTTGGCTTGGAATACTCTCCATCCCTCCTTCTTCAGGCAAAATCATATTCATCTTTCAGGCCCAGCATAACTGCTAGCTCTAGGCATTCATAGGTAACTCCTTCCCCCAACACTGGATCGAATGGCTTTACTTTTGTGCCCTATTCAAACTGTATTATTATAATTACATATTTATATATTTGTCTCACTAGACTGTGAGCACTTAAGCTGCAAGGATACTGTTTCATTAACCTCTAAATTTTCAGTATAAAAGTTAATATATTGTTGGCACTTGGTAATGAATGCTTACTACATGTACTCTTCTCATCACTTTACACATTATTATCTTATTTAATCCTCACATATATTGAGGGACAGAGGAAATATGTGTATAAAAAGAAAGAGAGGGAAAGGAAGCTAAGGTAAGCTCTAGAAACTGTTATTGGTATCAAAAGTGTCAACAGCTTTGCAAGTTCAATGATCTTGCTTTACTTTCTTCTTGCTGCCATCACTGCTATTACCGCTAGCTTAAGTTCTGAGATGTAGAAGGTGGCTGGACGCCTTCAGAGAAATGACAGTAGGCAGGAATAGGAATGAGAAAATAGCTCAACTGAGGAATGTAATCCTCTTTTACTGGGTGCCAGGGTATTCCAGGACTACACTTTGTAACACAATCTGCATGCACAACATGTTTCTCTTCAGGGGAGTTCGAGTCTTCATGCTGATTAGGGGGTACAGTGCCTAGGAAGTTATAGGTTTTCGACAGATGTGGTGAGTTAAACTGGACAATTAACTGACTTCCTAAGTCACTAAAACAGACAAGCAAGTCCCTGCCAAATCAGCAGAGTCAATGATGCCAACCGGAAAAAGTAAAATAACTCAAATATTCAAAGGGAAAATAATAAGTGTTGATGAAGATGTGGAGAAATTGGAACCCTTTGTACATTGCTGGCTGGAATGTAAAATGGTGCAGCCACTCCTGAAAACAGTTTGGTGGATCCCCAAGAAATTAAACATAGAATTACCATATGACCCAACAATTCCACTTCTAGGAATATACCAAAAGAATTGAAAACAGTTATACACGAATGTTCACTGCATCATTATTCACAATAGTTAGGAGGTGGAAACAACCCAAATGTCCATCGACAGATGAATGGATAAACAAAGTGTGGTATATCTATATAATGGGATATTATTCTGCCAGAAAAGAATGAAGTACTGATGCATGCTACAATATGGATGAAACTTGAAGACATTATGTGAAACAAGCCAGACACAGAAGTCATATATTGTATGATTCCATTCATATGAAATATCTAGAACAGGCAAATCCATAGAGACAGAAGGCAAATTAATGTTGAAAGGGGCTATGTGTGTGTGGTGGGGGGGGGGGGGGATGGATAGTGACTGCTTAATTGGCATGAGGTGATGAAAATGTTTTGGAACTAGATAGAGGTGATGGTTGCACAATATTGTGAGTGTACAAAATGCCACTGAATTGTACACTTTAGGATGGTTAATTTTCTGTTACATAAATTTCTCCTTAAAAAAAAAAAGTATCAAAATTACCATGGGAAATCACATGAGCTGCTACCTTGATGGCTACAGAGCCAAGAACTAAACAACAAAACTGTCTGCAGTGGAAAAAGGGAGAGAAATATTTTCATCTTTATGCATTTAAAGTATAAATGATGAAGACATTACTTTAAAAGATGCGTAAAACTGGCATTCAAAAGAAATACTGCTTGGTGGCATGGCCTTCATGGTGTACTGGGACCAGGACATTCATCTTCTAGCCAAACAGCTTGGATTCCAGTCCTCACTCCATCCTGAAGGTGGAATGGTACAGGGACAATGTCATGAGTTTCAAACACAGACAAACTTGGTTTGCCACTTAATTTTTGTGTCTTTGGTTCCCTGACTTCTTTCAATACTGATCAATTTCATCTCTAAAATAAGAAAAATACCTCCTACCTAGATGAATGGAAGAATGAAATGATAAATAAATATCACCAAACACAGTATCTAGAACTGTGGCATGTATGTGATGAGTGTCATCCTAATAATAATAATAATCCAAATAATTTTAATCTTCCTTCTAATAGCTAGAGGTGACTTTAGGGAAAACAGCCGAATTCTTCTTAAGGAATGTCTGGGGAGTATCTGGGGCAAATGAGCCCTCACTAATAGTATCGTTTTTCTGTAGGTATAATGGAAATGCTAGAGGAGGGGGAAGCAAGGGATGCTTCATGAATAATTACATGAACATGATGAGCCTTAGGTCTCTGAAGCATCATTCCATTGTTCCCTGGCTGAGTGCTGTATCCTACCCAAGTCAGTATCTATGTGCCTGGGTTCTGATATGTGTCCCAGGGCCAAAAATAACATTAGAGGTCCTAAGCACAGATTATGTACTATATGTAATTTAGAAGTAATATTTAAACTGTAAATAAGTTTCAGAGGTCTGACAAAAATCCTCATTTTTCTCACAATGATTACTTTTTTTTCTGCAATACCAAATTTCAAAAAGGTATCTAGCTCTTTTTATTTTTACTGTCTGTGTGTTGATTTGGTAAATCTACTCTGCTTGTTCCATAAGTGCTTAGCCTGTATTTAGGTAATCACATTCTAAGTGCAGGCAGTGAGGGCAGATAGAGAAGGCAGGCACTTTTATATGAGGGTCCAGGGCAAGCCTGCTCTGCTCTAGGATAGCCCAGACTTTGAGGATCAAGTGAAAAAACACATGGTGGACCGTGCTCTGAAATAGATTAAGGGTGTCCAACTGGAAGTAAACATAATCTTGTTAATGGAATCAGGAATGATTTAGAAGATCTTATATCTCTGATAAGAAAGAATTCCTTGGTTCTAGGTCTAATTTATCACTGTGGTTTCCATTCTGTAAAAAGCTCTAATTTCCTTGTTTATCTCACCAAATCCACCATTAACTATTTGCAAAACAAAATGTACTAAGTATTAATTAATATCTCCAACCAAGATTTTTAATCTTTAAAGTCTTATATTTCAAAGTTTACAAAGCACTTTCACATGTGATACAACAATTAGGCTGGCTAGGGAGGGACTTTCATCTTTAGAGATGAGGAAACTGAGACTCAGAACCGTAAGTGATTTTTCCCGGGATCACACAGCTTGTTAGAATGCAGACCTTCTGGTACCAAATCTAGTGCTCTTTCTGTTATTTTACTTCTCTTGAGCCTATATGCTTACTGTGTTTTTCCATCTCTAAATTTTCTTTCATCCAAAATGTGCAAATAGTCCTTGAGTACTTATTTACAGTAAGTATTCTTCTAAATTATATATGGTACATAACCTGTGCTTAGGACTTGGGATTCAGAGTAAATCACTATGAAATGATATCCTGGGGGCAAGGAATATTGTTTCCACTTGCTGAATGAATTGTATAGGAAAATCTAATATGGGTTTAGTTCATTTAAGTATGAATTTACTTTCCATAGAGAAGAGCAAGATAATAAGGAATGGATAGTTACCGCTAGCCTTGTATTATTCTGCATAGTTGTTAATATCTATTTACATGTCTAGTTCTCTCTTCAGACTTTAAGCAAATTGAAGACTTTGCCTTATTTATCTCTGTATCCTTAGTTCCAAGCAGTGTCCAGTACTTGGTAAATTCTTTTAAAAAAACGAACACTGAATGAGCATTTGTCTCCACAGATATCTGTATTCTAAGCTTATATCTGCCAAACTGATTTGTCTGTAAAATCATTAATAAACTGGTAGTGCTCAAAAACAGTGAAATAAGGATTATGGCAAGTCTGACACTCATCATTCTTTCAGGTTACTACCAATTACATTAAAGACTGAGACTAAGTAATCAACAGTTTTAAACAGAGATATTTCAAAATAGTCCATGTAGGACTACAAGAACAGAGATGAATTCACAAGTAGCAAGTAACTTCCAAGTCCTAACTGAGATTGTCTTGCATTGCTAGAATGTAAGTCTCTGGAATTTCCGGTGGAGATGTTTAGAAAAGATTTTTTCATTTGGATAGAAGTGGTATGTGGGAGTGAGTTGAAAAGCTGAATTTAGGTCTGGTTTACTAATTTCTTTAGTGACAGGATTTCAAACGATGGATTGCTGTCTTAGTGTCTGCTTTAGAGGAAACTGGCTAACATGTGAGAATTTATGTTAAGGCTAAACCAATTCAGAGACAATCTATATAACTGCTTGGTAACCTAGGATGGAACCTATACATTTTTCAAGAATGATGCCTCAGTTTAGACACTGTTATCTCTTGCTCAGACTATGGCATTAGCCTCTTCATAGGTCTCCCAACTTCTAGTCCCCCACAAAATTCACTACTTCACTCCTTTATTTATACATTTATAAAACATTTACTGCATACCAACTAGATGTAGGACCTGAGTTACAAACTGGAGACAATAAAATTAAGTAACCTTCTCTCACTAGTTGTGGGAGATATATAAGCTTGGAAAAGAAGGCAATAACCATGAGGGCTTGTTGTGGTTAGTCATTTTACATATGCTGTTTCTTTTCATTTCCACAATACCAAATTGGGGCAAGTATTATTATTTCCACTTGACAGATGGGGAAACTGATACTCCAATTGGCTATGTAACGCCCTTGGTATATACCTTATAAAGGACTGAATCAGGTTTTATACATACATCTGTCTGTTTCTAAAGCCTAAGTTTTTCTCAAAATTTAAGATACACAGAAATCACTTGTTACATTAAAAAAAACAAAAAACTTGTGAAAACACAGACTCTCTGGCCCACCTGCAAAGATTCATATTCAGAAGGTCTTGCTTGGAAGCCCAGAAATGTGTATTTTTAACAAAGTTGTGCTCAATAGAGCACACTTTGAAAAGCACTGCCATATAAAAAGCAAACAAAATAACAGGAATGATAATGAATTGGTAAGTATTATCATAAAGATACAAAGTGAGTGAGCAAATGCTGCAGCCATCAGAGTTAGTTTCCTAAGTTGCAAATCTAATAATGTCAATTTTCTGCTTAAAATGATGAATACTCACTGCTCACAGTTTAAGGTTCAAACTTTATAGCAGGACACAGATGTATTTCCAAGAAAAATGTGCCCGAATGCACATTTTTGGGCTCCTCTCTATGAACAACTCTTTCCTGCCATACGGAATTACTTCTCCTTTCCCAAATGTCCCAAGTCATTTGATACTTCTAAGCTATATCAGATTTCCAGATTTTTGTAATGCACTTCTTCCTCAATCCAAATGAGTTGTACTAGTCATTCTTCTAAACTCAATTTATATTGTTATTATTATTACAAAAAATATTGCCTGAGTACTTACTAGATGCCAAGTATCAGTCTAGGCCCTTTACGTGTATGAACTGATTTAATCTTCACAACAACCCTATTAAGAGGCTACTAAGTGAAGTAACTGAGATACAAAATGATTCCATGGTTTTTCTCAAGGTTATAGAGCTGCTAGGTGGCAGAGCTACGATTTGAATTCAGGCAACTATATGCTTTTAACCACTAACTTATAGCTGTCTCTCATGAGACAGCAAGTTACCCTTCTATTTACCTAGGGCCTAATTCAAACCCTATCTCTCTTTAGATTCATCTAGCTTACCCTCCTCTTACTCTTCTGAACTTCCTGCCATTCCACTTGTACATGAAATAGATCTCCCCATTTTGAAGCCAACTATACTCTAATTGCTTCAGGTAATGAAGTTTCATTTTTAGAGGTAAGTAGCAAGCACCCTCAAGGGAGAAACTGTGTCACCCTTGTTGGCCTGGGCTTGTCACAATGGCAGACACTGAAAAATTTTTTTGTCAACTAAGCATTTTGCCAACTAATCTATGTTTAGTGGTTAAAGAGATAGAATATGAATGGGAAATGAATAGTTCCACCGAAGTGAAGAGTGAGGGAGTGAGTAGGCAGGTATATGTTAGACAGTTCCTTTCTTGACCAAAGGCTGAGAAGCAAATGTGAAAAGGCCCTCAGGCATATGCAGGTTTGTTCTCCATGGTTGGGCTGGTCCTGACTTTCAGAGTGAAATCATGTAGTTTAGTCTTCTAGTAAATAGTAATTAGATATCTACAGCTATACACTCAAATTTATCTTTGGATTAAAAAGCTGTATGCAATGTTTTACCCCCTTTCCAGATAACATATTTTCACAAATACTTTGGGTTGGTTGCACAGCTAAATCTTTCTATTGCTTTGCATGAGTAAACTAGTTCAGGATTACAAAGTATATGCGCATTCTTTGTCTCAGTTACACCTGGAATATACGCAGTGAACAAATTCGATAGGTTGTATTTTTTGTAATTACATACAATTATTTTTAGTTTATCTTTCCTCTGGGTAAGCCTTTTACAACCGCTAAAGTAGTATAATAAAATATATATACTGCATACAAGTATATATATGCTTGTATATATATATATATATATAAAATGCTTCCTTACCTTCTCTTTTTCATAAAGTTCTTCTATGCACATAGAAGAACTTTATGAAAAAGAGAAGGTAAGGAAGCATTTTTCTAGCAAAAATGCATAAGATAACTTTTTAAAAGGAAAATGTTATTTAAAAACAAATGCTAGAATTCAAAACCATTTAAAAATCTTCTTTTCTAACCTTCCACCTTTACTGGATGCCCTGTTACAAGAGAAATATTTAATTTAAATTAAGGGAAAAGGAGCAAATAACATATATATACGTCTCAGTTTCCTTAACTGTAGAATAATGAAGAGTAAGTGAATTCTAAAGTTCCTTTCAGGCTAGCCTACAGAAAAAATAACAGCAACAATAGGTATTTTTATTTATTTAGTACTAACTAGCAGGCACTAGTAGCTTTACATATATTAATCTTCAAAGCATTCATAGCAGGTAGGTACTATTATTATCCCCATTTTATATAAGAGGAAATTGAAAACTGATTCAACAGTTCAAAGGCCTAGGGATATACTTTAAACAGCTCCCTAGGTGACTGTGATGCTAGTACTTACTGTACCACATTTTGAGAACTATCACTACAGTGGCTGCAGTCTATTATTGGTAAAGATGATGCAATCCCAACTGTTGTTTATCAAATAGTTTTTTCCAATTAGCATATGACTTGGGAAAGTCACTAAATTTTCTGTGCTACCGTTTCCTGTTCTGTAAAATGCATAAAATAAAACCAGTCTTGCAGAATTTGCAAATGGTCTAGTCCTGTGCCTGTAATGGTAGCTATTATCATAGGTATCCAAAAAGTTACTAAAACAAATGAAGGACCAATAAAATTTTGCTAAAACCTATTTGAAAGTCCATTCTATGGGTTGCTTATTTTCCTTGTTTAAAATTTTATCTTCAAATAAACATACAGCAACAAAATGGATATTTTCAGTTTATAGTTATGTGACTTTCAACACAGATAAATTTATGTAACCACCAACACAATCAGGATACACAACAGTTCCATCACACCAAAACACACACACACACACACACACACAAAATGGCAGTATCTAATGTGATTCCAAGGTTACACACACACACACACACACACACCAAAAAAACCCCCAAATTCCCCCAAATTCCTTGTGGTATCCCTGTGTAGTCACACTCTCTCCTGAATACTCTTGCAATTATTTATCAGTTCTCTGTCCTTACAGTTTTGTCTTTTCAAAACTATTATATAATGGAACTATACAGTATGTAACTTTTAGAAACTGACATCTTCTTTTGAAAATTTAAAAATTTATTTATTTATTTATTTTAAAGCTGTGGGGTGCAATTCAGGATTAAGTATATAAGTGGTCATTGTACAAGACTGACATCTTTTAATAAGCATAATGATACATTCAAGTTGTTGCATGTATCAAGTTTGTTCTTTTTTATTGCTGAGCAGTATACTACTGCATGAACTTAACACAGTTTACTTAGCTATTCACCCATTAAAGGTGAACTGAAGGATACTAAAAGGACATTTGGGTTGTTCCTAGTTTTGGCAATAATGAATAGAGCTTCTATGAACATTCATGTACAGGTTTTTGTGTGAATCTAAGTTTTCATTTTTCTAGAGTAATACCTTGCAGTGGGTTGTTGGGTCAAATGTTAAAAGTATATTTAACTTTCTGAGAAATTGCCAAACTTTTTCAGAGTGGCTGAACCATCTTGTATTCCTATCAGCAATGAGTAAGAGTTCCAGTTGTTCTCTATCAGGCACCTTAGTGTTCTCTCTTTTAACTCAAGGGAAGTAACAAGTCCTCAAAGCTGTACAAAGCTGTAAAGTATATTTTAGCACAAAAGCAGTGAATTGCTTCAATAAAATAACAGTGGGGATCAGAGAATTCCAAAAGCAAACCCCCTAATTAAAATAGTTTCCTCTAGTCTGCTAACATTTTTGATAGGGATATTTTCTTATATATGTCCAGATATAGAAACAAAAAACAAAAACCTCTAACAACAAAAATTTAGAAGTATGGAATATGATTTCTTTTTTATTTTGACTAACTTTGGTGCGGTTTATGCTAAAAATAATCTGCAAAGATAAATATAATGGAAAATGAAAGGTATATATCACTATTGTTAAAGTAAAGTATCTAATCTGAAATTAGAATCAACTGTGATAGTACACATAGTGGTTAGTACTCTGCAATGCGAAATTAGAATCTTTCTGCCTAAGTAGCCAATATTTAATTATGATGGGTGTCTCTTTTGGCTGATGGTGTATTCCTCTAATCTAGCCATGTTTTGGAAAAGCACTCTTTTTTCTTCAAGAAGGCATTTCTCTACACATCTACAGCCACAATGTTGCTAATCTTTTGATTTTCAGCTTAAAACAGTTTTCCATGGTGACGCCTTTCCAACTCTACTAGGGAGATCTAATACCCTGCACATACTTCCACTATTTTACTGGAATCCTTTGTCTGTATGTCACTGAACATATAAAGGGCTGCATCATCCTTATATCTCCTGGTGGTGAGTACAGTGTGGGCATGGAGCAGGTCCCTAGAAAAAAATGAGTATGTTTAGTGGCCAAAAAAACAAATTAATGGTAGTTTTCCTACTGAACGTCTACATATCATCTTTTTTTTTTTTTTTTTTTTTGAGTTGGAGTCTCACTCTGTCGCCCAGACTGGAGTGCAGTGGCCGCTCCCGGCCACCGCAGCCTCGACCTGCTGGGCTCCGGCGATCCTTCCGCCTCAGCCTTCCGAGTAGCCGGAA
>CAUYQG010162290.1:0-13819 GCA_963574415.1 Tarsius wallacei
ATGGTGCTGGGAAAACTGGCTAGCCACATGCAGAAGAATGAAACTGAATCACTACCTATCACAATATACAAAAATTAACTCAAAACCAAATCAAGGACTTAAATGTAAAACCTCAAACTATAAGAATCTTAGAAGAAAACCTTGGGAACACCCTCCTGGACATCAGCCTAAGCAATGAATTCATGGCCAAGTCCTCAAAGCAAATGCAGCAAAAACTAAAATTGATAAGTGGGACCTAATCAAGCTAAAAAGCTTCTACACAGCAAAAGAAACTATCAAGAGAATAAACAGACAACCAACAGAATGGGAAAAAATATTTGCAACTATGCATTCAATAAAAGCCTAACATCTAGGATCTATAAGGAACTCAAATGAACTGACAGGAAAAATGAAATAAAATAACCCCATTATAAAGTGGGCAAAGGACTTGGACAGACACTTCTCAAGGAAGACATCCTAGCAGCCAACAAACAAATGAAATAATGCTCAGCCTAACATCATCAGAGAAGAGTAAATCAAAACTACAATGAGATACCATATTACACAGGTCAGAAAGACTATTATTAAAAAGTCAAAATAAAACAAAACATGCATTGATGACGCTACAAAGAAAAGGGAATGCTTGTATTCTGTTGGTGAGAATGTAAGCTAGTTCAGCCTTTGTGGAAAGCAATTTGGAGATTTCTCAAAGAACTAAAAATAAAGCTGTCATTTGACCCAGCAATCTCACTTCTGGGAATATACTCAAAGGAGCACAAATCAGTCTACCAAAAAGACACTCCACAAATGTATGTTTATTGCAGCACTATTCACAACAGCAAAACCATGCAGCCAATCCAGATGCCTATTGAAGGTGGACTAGATAAAGAAAAAGGTAGTACATATACACTATAAAATATGACACAACCATAAAGAAGAACAAAATCATGTCCTTTGCAAATACGTGGGTGCAACTGGAGACCATCATTCTAAGTGAATTATCACAGAAACAAAAAACTGAATAATGCAAGCTCTCACTCATAAAAGAAAACTAAACATTGGGCACACACAGGAACAAGGACAGGAACAACAGACACTGGGCACTGCTAAAGGAAGAAGCAAGGGAGGGGAGATAAGAGATACAAAGCCACCCATCGGGTACCATGCCCACTACTGGGAGAGACAGGGCTCACCAAAAGCCCTAACCTCACCTTCACACAATATACTTATGTAACAAATCCTCGCATGTACCCTCAAGATTCTAAAATTAAAATGAAATAAACTGAATTTTATCATTTTGTCCTATTAATAAAAAATAAAATAAAAAGTGTCTTAGCCAATACAAAAAATAGGTTTATAGGCTAATAAGATACTGTGAAAAAGCATTTACAAGAATTATTTGCCTTCAATAAGATCAACATCTTTGCCTTGGGAAAATGTGTGCAATATGATTAGGAGAATACTAATTTCAGTAGGCAAACTTAAGAACAAGAAATTCAAGAAAAAGCCTAGCAATACCTATCAATGCAGAAAATAGTAATCTAATAAACGCAAACTGAAACGACAATGAAATATTAACATTTACTTTATTAAATTATAAAATTTTTATTCAGTGGTGTGTCTATTCCCTTTGAGATAGAGGAAAATTAAATAATATTGGTTATCTCATATTTTGTTGGTAGATGAGTAAAGGCAATTTGTAATAAAAGTCATCAGAATGCTCACTTTCATTCTGTGTTTCTGCTTCTGGTTCATCCAAAGTAATTCTTAAAGTAAGCATACATACAAAATATACAAAGTACTCCTGTTTCTAATGGCAACAGAAAAAGCCCAGTTGTCCAACAATGAGAGTATATAATGTCACTACTGAACATCCACACAGGCAAATATCATGTAACCGTTAAAAGTGTTGGTTGTGGAATCCGTTGCGAAATATAAAGAGAAAAAAAACATGCAACATGCGATCTTATATACATATCTTTTAACATGAAAAGATAACTCCCAATGAACACATCATGGAATTAGAAGGGTAAGAGTAGGGATGCTTTTGTCCACGTCTCTTATTTTATGCAGCTTTATTGCTCTCGTAATGAAAAGCATGAATATAAAATCATTAAGTAGTATTAAAATATAAATTATATTTATAAATATAAATATATAATTATTATTATAAATTACAAATCCTACCACCCTTCACATTCATCATTGCTGGTGCTGTGAAAGGGAGTGGCCGTCTAGTCTGAAGCTCTGAGGGATAATGGCTGAAGTCTATGTTTCCCATAAGGAAAAATCCTCCTCCTTATAATCCATAAACTGCCCCTGTCCGGTTCAACCGGCTCCAATGGCTTCTCAGACTCTGACTCCCAGTTTAAATCCTGCTGCCACCACTTTATGAATGACTCATACTCATTCAACTTCCTTTCTTGGTCTCAACAATAACTACCAGGAGATGTTTCTTGTGGTAGTGAAACTGACCCTTAGTACATCCTATTCTGGGTTGTAGGTCAATGCTGAAAGATTCCAAAGCTCTCTGGTTTTTTTTCTTCCCACTTCTGTTAGGATTGATTGACAACACTATCTGAAACACATCTTGATGGTGCTGTTTGTTCTGAGTGGCTTCCTGCAGCTCAGATACTTTCCAACATCAAGAGGGAGTAATTTCAAGTCAGAGCCTGTGTAAATGCTCTTGAAGCCAAACAGACAATAAGTTTGAACCTTGAACCCAGCCAGTTCAAATATATACTTTTTGCAAAATTTCCTTAATTTAAAATATCTGTTATTTTTCAATATGCAAAACATCTCAGAAAAACTTAGAGTAAGTTTAATCTTAAAGTCAGAGAATAAACTTAGGCCACCTGTACAGTTTGTATATTACTCTTAGAGCAAAAAATGGTTTGATTCATTTTATGAAAAATAAAAGCATTACAATGTATGTTAAATGTTGCACTTGATCCAAGTGTTGATTTGTGTCACTCATTGCACTTCACTCGTCTTGGGAGCTCTCAGAGAGTTATAGTAGTGAAGAATGAAATCTGACTCCAAGCCAACCATATAACTCAGCCCTAAAGGAAACTTCCAGTAATCAGTTTGTTCACTGATTCACAATAATGAGCACAATGGCTGGCATGCAAGTTTAGAAAATAGTCTTAACAGTTAAGAATTAGTGCATGTTTTCTGTATCCCAGGTGTATAATACATTCTATACAATTATGAACTCACTTAATCTTCATAACAGCCATTCAGGTAAGTACTATTATCACCAATTTAAAAATGAGTAAACTGAAAGAATGATTTTGAGTAATTTGCAGAAAATCTTACTGCTAGCAAGAGAACGGTAGAGCAGAGATCTGAAAACAAATTATTATATATGTCTTCAGGATCAGACTTCCACCCAGGGGTTGGGAAGTGTGAACACCATGCCAAATAACTGGTGAGGACACATATCCAGGAGCCAAGTGTAGCAACTCCAGACACAAAAGTGTTCTTGTGGAAAAGACAACTCTGTCTGTCCCTCTTGGGAAAGTCAAATCAAATTACTAGTACTTCTCTCTAAAATTAACCTCAACCAGTTTTTTTCCAGTGATAACTCTATGACAGCTGTTGCAGTGTTTGAAGGACCCCATTCATGAGTAGGATCCCTCTCCTGAGTTATAAACCAAGTGAAAATTAAGATAAAGGACTAAGGCAGATGGAGATTAAAATATGCACAAACTCGCCGTTATAACTGATCGAACCGACGTAAAAGAACTTGATTGCCTTCTTTCTCCTAAAACTGGAAAGATTGACAACTATAGGCATTTATCATTATGCTTAATGCGTAGCTGAGAACAGTAGAGAATACAAGATTTCTAAGAATAAATACATTCTCAAAAAACATCAGGAAGAAAGGGCTTCACAAAGAACATTCAGGTTCTACTTCCAAATTCGTCAATTAAACAAGCCACTGCGCCTCAGTGGAATGAACGACAAGGCGGAGACTGGCCGAGAGTGTGAAGGCAATGGGGAGTTCAGCCCTCCATCCCCAGCAAGCACTGGGAGAAGGAAGAAGTGCTCTCTACCAACAGTAGCCGTCACTTCCAAAGAGCTTAGTGCTCTCAGTGTCTCACATCAGACACTATTCTGAGTGCTGCACTCTCAATAGTTCGTGCAACCAACACATGAATTTTAGAAGACAGATACTATGGGTAGCCCCAGCTTGCATAAGAAATAATGGAGCTTAGAGCATGCAGATAAGTTGCTTGAAGTCACACAGCTAGACATAATGACACTAGGAGTCAAGTCCTCAAAACATATTCAGTATGATTTATAACACTTTTTAGGCTGGCTAAATTTTCTGGTGTATATCTAAGCCACTGGAGAAGTACCAAATACACTCCACAATATTAGTCATTTCAGTGTCTGACTAGTTTTGTGTACTGGATTGTAACCATCTCCACGCGGAGAAAGGCCCCTACACAGGCACTAAAATATGAAATAATTCTGGTACTAGGCATTATATATATACTGGTGTCATCGCCAAGCATGAGGAGTTGTGTGCCTACGGCTCTTTTACCTGAAAGAATGCAATGCACAGACTTTGGCTGAGGAGGGTGCTTAGAGCTTCCATTTGACCCTTCTTCAGAGGAAACCCACATGTTGCGATGCCCAGAATGTTGTCTGCTTTTTAAATTGTTATATAAAAGGCTTTCCTTGGTCTTATGGCCCTTAGCTAAATTCTTTCATTTTTACAGTGCTTAAACCTGGCTTGCATTTTTTCTGCAGATATTTAACTTATCTTCTATATTCTATATTAGTTTTACTATTGAGAAACAGGAAACCTTGCAAGTGAAGAGACATTCTTCTCAAGGGTCATTCATTCTCAGAGAAGTGCTATGCCTGCTGGTTATAACTGTAAGAGCACTCTCAGTGAAAAGACCAAGTTCCCATTTTGCTTCCAGACAATCCCCTCTGGATTATCATGGCTGGCTCCTGGCGAGTCAGTGGAACTATTCGCTAAAATCTCTTCACCAGAAAGCAAAAGCCTAATCCAGTGTCCATCCTGAAAGTTACTGAGACTCTGTTGTTATGTCTGCTTTAAGACCAAATACTCCTTGATGAGGAAGAGCAGAAATTAATAGTTACAGTTTTCAAACACAAAACTCTCACATTAGTCAGGACCCCTAATCAGCTCATATTCTACACCACAAAGTATATAGGTAGAAAGTTGTACGGAGAAAGACCCCTCAATATTACCTCACCACACAACCTTCAACCTCTTTTAGAGGAAAGCAAAACAGGGAAGTCTTAATTAAGCTATTAGATTCCAGACTCTACAAGAAACCTTAAATACACCAATTCCTTTCCTATCATAAACTGCCCCAAGAGGATTGTCCTTGTGCATAAATAGTTCTTCCAGTTTCCTTCTCCCATTTTACAAAAGTAAAAAGTGACTGGGCTAGGGCTAGAATTATCCCATTTAGGCCTTTGAAACTGAAGGAGCTTCTTAGAATTACTCTTATTCTAAAGGCCTCTATCTTGGCAACTGAGGCCAGTTCAAAGTGTAAAACCCACCTTAGGAGTGAGAAGTCATAACACACTCCAAACATGCAAATATACTGCACCTTGGAGTGACATAGATCAGGTTGTAAAGTCAAGCTTGTCTTTCAACAAGTATTTATTGAATAGGACAGTGAATAGACAAAGATAAAGTTCACGCCCTGTGTGATCTTATATCTTAGCTCTGTCCCTTAGTATTGGGATGTCCTTCAACAAGTCGCTTGAGCCCGGTGTCCTCGCCTACAACAAAGAGGAAATCGTGCTTAACTCATAGAATTTTTACATAAATAAGTGAGAAATGTGCCTAAAGCATTTAACAGAATTCCTGGATTATTAGAAAGTTCTCAACAAATGGTTATTGTGATTATATTATCCTATGAACTTAGAGGTATAATAAAACAGTCTTTACATTGGTTATGAATTCTTACAGTCATGACAAAGGCTAGGAAAGTAAATTTAAAGATTTCAGCCCAAACTTTCTCTGATTTCACCATCATCTGCTTACAGATTTCCGGGTTTTTGTTTCCCATTGAATTCATATAACTGCTTACATTTGTTAGGCGCTAGAGGCAAACATTGAGGAGAATGAAGAGACAATCTATGATCCAAAGATTTATTTGGGCTTCTGTGTGAGTGTGTGTTGCTATGCTCTCACTCATGAAGTAGAGAGAGATTATTTATAGTCCACAGTCAGTTTCACAGCAAGAAATGTTTATATTTTAAGTGTTCTTCTCTTTGCTGCTGCTATGCACAATCACAAATGTTCATGATCGGTAGCTAACACTTCCAAAGCTCAGCTTCTCCATCTAGTGGCCTGAGTAAAACTGAAGCTTGTCACCCAACCTTTCCTTAGATTACAAACAGCAGATTGATTTCTCACTTACACCCTATCTTGTTGACTCCCTGGACTCCTTTAGACAACATTGGAACTAATTAAGTCATCCATGGGGCAGCTTCCAGGATGTGTTTGCCCAGGCTGCCTCACCCAGGTTCTGGGATCCCTTAATTCACACTGATGAGGAATCAACAATAGCCCTACTCACTGGCTGTGCACCCCTGTCCACTTTGTCCATTTCACGATGCTGAGACACTCTGGTTCCCTACTGCTGGCCTCTAGGTAGTGTAAACGCACTGAGGTCATCAAGAAGTGGGAACTTTTAGGTTGGATTGTTTGTTTTTTGTATCCACTTTATTCTGAAGGTCATGGGGAAGAGAAAAGTTAGTTATAATAGTATGTCAAGATTCCTTCAGACTCTCTGTGTCTCAATTCTCTCTCTCTCTGTCTCTCTCTCTCTCTCTCTCTGTCTCACACACACACACACACACACACACACACACACACACACACACACACCATACACTTTGTTCAAACACACACACAACACTTTGTTCACACACAAAATGGCAGACCATCTGTTGTTACATCCCAGATTTTCCATACACAGAAAAGAAGCGTCAGGTAACTTGGAAGACATTCTCTATTATTTGTTGTAATTATCCAGTCTGGGAAAGAAAGTGGTTTTGAAAGAGAAAAATGGAAGAAACTGGCTAGGGTAACTCGATTTCTTAGTTCTACATGCAGTAGACATTCCTAATTTTTAATATAAGCTTTGTTAAGAACTTTCTTCCTTTCTTCACTGTTTCATCTATCTAATTTACTGATGGGAAGGTTTTTCTGAATTTCAGATTTTCTCAAAATAAGATCTGCCACCTTAGTATTCTTCCTAGAGTCAATTACCCAAGGGATTAATTAAAATTTTAATGGGGCTACTGTTGGAGAAATTGAATTGAAAATAAAATATCCTGTCATTCCAGAAAACCTCTCCACAAAAATGGAAGAGAAATAAATATCTTTATTTTTGAATAAATATTAAACCAGAATGTAATGTGCATCACAGGCAAGCCCCTAAAGACGTTATAGAAAAGGAAAGATACTGGTCCTTTAATATAATCAAGCAGATACAATATATTATATACATTTTCTCAAGATAAACAAGGACTAGTCTTGACTAGTCTTCAAATAAGGACTTGCCAGCACCATTTGTCACATATAGTTCATCTGAATTTGTTTAAGTACTGTATTTGCTAATCCCTCAGAATAAAAAAAAATCAAGTTCTGCTTTCTTTTTGATTAGAGGTGGATTTGCAACTAAAGTTAGGCTCCTATATCTGAAAGAAAGGGGAGCTATCTTCCTTGATGATTTCATTTCAAAGAGATGGCTCACAGATGCTTGAGGAAACCTTACTGGGTTTCATATTTTGCCTTTAAAAATAATTGGGTATATTTTAAAGAAAGAACTTACAAGTTTTCTAAAGTAAGTGCTGTAAGAAAAAGTCTCTCCATTTATTTTCAACAGGGAGAATTAGGCCCCTTATCCTTAATGCGTATTTGCCCTTAAAGTACGAAAACATTAAAAATAATAATATATCTTGCTTCTTGCATCAAGCCCTCCTGGATTAGCATTAACTCCTTTTCCTCACGGGCCCTTCCCTCCAGAATAATTTCTTCTGGAAAGTATTCCAGAAGGCAATTCCTAGGCAGGGATTGTCTGTCTATCTGTCTACCATTTTGAATAAAGTGCTTCTAGAACTCCCTCATAGAGCCAGACCAAAGTCTGGAAGCATCTATAAGGACTAGAATGATGTGGAATGGGTCTGGTGTTGCACAACTAGTACCCCAGTTTCTCCAAACTAGAGCTTCTAAGTCCATTTCTAGGCCTGTTTTAGGTATGACCTCTATATTACTCAAGGACAAGCAATAAAGTATTTTACACTTTATTTTATTTCAAGGAACTCCATGAGGACAGACCTGTATCTGCTTTGCTCACCATTGAACATACGGTGCCCAGCACATAGTAGGCGCTCAACATATACTTGAAGAAGGAATGAGTAAACAAATGAGTGACCAAAAATGAAACAACCATCAAATACAAAGATAATGCAAATATGATGCTTGTCCCCAAATTTATTTATTCATTTTTAGAACATCTTTCTATTAAGACATAATTTACATTCAGTAAAATGCACCCTTTAGTATACAGTTCTATGAATTATGAGAAATGGGCACACTCATGTAGCCACCACCACTACATTCAGGTTAAAGAAAAACAAAAATATTCTCTCTTATCCTTTGAAAGTCAACCCGTCCCCAACCTCTTGCTCCTGGCAAACACTAATGCAACAGTCCCCAAACTTTTTGCCATTAGAAACCAGTTTCGGCCGGGCTCGGTGGCTCAGTCTGTAATTCCAGCGCTTTGGGAGGCTAAGATGAGTGGATTGCCTGAGTTCGCGGGTTCGAGACCCGCTTGGGCAACTTCGCGAGACCTCTTCTCTACAATAAATCAAAAAAATAAGCCAGGGTGGTAGCGCGTGCCTGTAGTTCCAGCTACTTGGAAGGCTGAGGTGGGAGGATCGCCGGAGCCCAGCAGGTCGAGGCTGCGGTGGCCGGGAATGTGCCACTGCACTCCAGTCTGGGCAACAGAGTTAGACTCCAACTCAAAAAAAAAAAAAAAAAAAGAAACCAGTTTCATGGAAGACAATTTTTCCACAGATGGAAGGACAACGTACAATCAAACCTCACTGCTAATGTTAATCTGTATTTGCAGTCACTGCCGGGCGCTGGCATCACTGCCTCAGCTCTACCTCAGATCACTAGGCAATAGAGTCTCATAAGGAGCACTCAACCTATATCCCTCGCATGCTTAGTTCACAATAGGCTTTCTGCTCCTAAGAGAATCTAATGCCACTGCTGATCTGTCAGGAAGCAGAGCTCAGGCAGCAATCCAAGCAATGGCG
The DNA here is from genome assembly GCA_963574415.1 of Tarsius wallacei. Taxonomy (NCBI): domain Eukaryota; kingdom Metazoa; phylum Chordata; class Mammalia; order Primates; family Tarsiidae; genus Tarsius; species Tarsius wallacei. The sequence continues at coordinate 9,310 of CAUYQG010162290.1, forward strand.
TGTGACTGTAAATACAGATGAAGTTTTCCTCTGCCCGCTGTCCACCTCCTGCTGTGCAGTCTGGTTCCTAGCAGACCACAGAAGAGTACGTGGTCCGTGGCCCCAAGGTTGGGGATCCCTGCGTTAATGTGTTTTATGTTCCTATAGTTTTATCTTGTCCTGAATGTCACAAAAGGTAGGCATTAAGTCTGGTTCCTTTTATTTAGCACAATGCATTTGAAATTGATCCAAGTTGTTTCATATATTAGTAGTCCATTCTTTTCCATTGCTGGGCAGTATTCTATTGTGTGAATATAACCCAGTTTGTTTAGTCATTTACCCATTAAAGATCATTTGGGCTATTTCCAAGGGTTTTTTTCTTTTTTCTTTTTGGTAACTATGAGTAAAGCAGGAATGAAAAATTATGCACACATTTTCTTAGAGGACATAAGTTTCCCTCTGGTAAATGTCTAGAAGTGGAATTGTCGAGTTGTGTGGTAAGTCTACATTTAACTTTATAAGAAACTGCCATGCTTCTTCCAAAAAAAGCATTTTGCATTGTCACCAGCAATGCATGAGGCTTTCCGTTGCTCTGTAGGACTTGCTGTTGTCAGTTTTTGTCTTTGTTTTCAATGTTAGCCATTGTCATAAGTGTGAGAAAGTATTGCATTGTGATTTATATTTCCTTAATGGCCACAATGTTGAGCATCTTTTCATGTATGTGTCATTTGTATAGTTTCTTTGGTAATGTGTCTGTTCAAATATTTTATTCATTTTATTATTGGGTGTTTTCACTTTTGAGAGAGTTTTTGATATTGTAGTTTCTACTAGTCTGTGGCTTGACTTTTTGTTTTAACCTTTTCTTTTTAAACAAAGTTTCCCCCTCAGGCTTTTCTAAGAAGACAAAATGATTTAATCAATGTAAATAGCTGAAGTAGAAAAACTCCCATGACCCATCTGTAATTGCAGACCTGGAGTTCCCCAGAGGTTCCAAGCTCTCATTGACCGGCAGCCTCTGTCTGGTTATAGCCAACAGCCCAGTTCATTTGGGCTCTCACGTTTTAAGACATTCTGCACGTGTAGTGTGTGCCTCTAACTCCCCTTCTCCAGCCTCGTCCTCCCCTTTGCAGAGATGCCCTTCTCCTTCTAGCTCTTTCTGCGTGGGTGACTCTTCTTTAATTCAGAGCTGCCCTGTTGCAGTACAAAACTAACAAGGAGGAAGTGGCAAAGAGACAGAGGGGAAGGCACTGAGAGGACTGAGAGGATGGGAAACTCTCTGCTGAGGAAAAACAGGTGAGTCCAGGGGAACGGGGGAGAGGGGGACATGGGACAGGGCAATGCAGCCAGAAAAAGAGAGGGCTACTCTTGGGGGTGAAGAGAATTGGGTGAAGCTTTGCCAAGCCTTCGGTGCTACTCTGTGCCAGATACCACGTTAAACTTCTTACAGGTCTTACCTTCTCCGCAGAATCACAGTGAACAGCTAATGGGTGGGAAGAGTTTATTAAGGGAGGAGGTCTATATAATAGGTGACCACATAAGAAATTGAACAATCTTCTGGGGCCTGAAGGAGATGCTCTCCTGAGCTCTTCATGACCCACAAGGAGACCAACAACACCTCTACCTTGTCAGTCACTATTTTAAGTTAAAAATAACCAGCAAGATTCCCGCCACCATGGGGCTTCATTCGGTGTGCACTCCTTGCAATCAGGTAAGCAGAGGTCATCTAGATAGGTAGAGAACTTGGCTTAACTTTTCTGGACTTCAGCGTCCTCATTTTAAGTGGAAATAGTAATGTGATACCCACCTTGGAGGGCTCTAGTGTGTGTGATGCTAGCATAGTGCCCTACACAAAATAGAGTACAATAACTTATTTTGGTTCATCATCTTCATTCACCTCAAAGAGCCATTGTCAACACAGGGGAATCTCTAGGCTATAAAGTGAGTTGGTCTGGGAGAGTGAGCCAGTCACGGGTATATTTACAGGATTGTTTGGTGTCCAGGTCTCAGTTCATGTCACTGGAGAGTGGTGCACAGAAAAGGAGATGACCCCTTTTGGCCACTTGCCAAAGGAGGCTTGGTGATCTTATGAAATGTCACATGTCCCTTCCTAATAATTGCATTGTCTGAGATGTCTCTGCCCTAAGTTCTCACAGTCCTTTGATAATCCACTCTAGCATTCTTCTATTGGATTATAATTTGCTATTTTTTATATCTAGACACGAGCTCCTCAAATGTAAGGATCTTTTCTTATTCATCTTTGAACTCCTGATTCCTGGCATTGTTTCTGGCATGTGGCAGGCACTTAATAAATGTTAGATGAACCATTGGAAATATAAATAAATAACTGTTCTGAGAAAATAAAACAAAATATAGAAATAATGTGAAAAAGTAGTGATTGATGTCACATATGTAAATTTGATTTTTAGAATTTTGTTTTGAGGTGAAGGATTTTTACATTGATATGTATACATTATTTTAAAATTGGAAAACAAAGAATAAACAAAAAAATAAAATGGTAATTATGTTTATAACTACTAATAACATTGGATGCATATCTTTATTTTAATTTCTATATTCATTAATCATTTCTATTTATCTGTGAAGCAATATCTTTTACCCATTTATGCTTTTGATTTTGGTCTATTTTGTTTTATTGAAAATAAAAGCTGTTTGTACTTTGACGAAATAGTTCTTTCTCATAAATATTGCAAAATATATCTTTTCCAAGGCACATGTTTTATGCCAATGACCTTTGTGTGATTTTATATTTGTTATATTTTAAAGATAATTGAGTTAAATCTAATAGGTTTTTTGGTTTCTGCCATTGCATTTATGCTTAAAATTTATTTACCTTCCCAAGATAAGACAAGTACATGTATAATTTTTTTGTGATTTTTATTGTTTTACATCTGGTCACATACATATAACATATAATGTCAGATATAATTTTTTTCCCAAAGAGTTAATCAGTTTGCCCAATATCTTCATTTCTCTGATTTAAAATGCCTTCCTTAAGCCAGGTGCAGTGGTTCATGCCTGTAATGCCAGCACTTTGGGAGGCTGAGGTGAGAGGATCGCTTGAGGCCACGAGTTTGAGACCAGCCTGAGTAACATAGCAAGACACCATCTCTACTCAAAAATTTAAAGATTGCTGAGTGTGGTGGCACACACCTGTAGTCCCAGCTACTTGGGGAGCTGAGACAGGAGGATCACTTAAGCCCAGGAGTTCAAGGCTGCAGTAATCCATATGATTGTGCCACTGTACTCCAGCCTGGGTGACAGAGTAAGACCCTGTCTCTTAAAAAAAAAAATCAAAATGCATTCCTTAATATATTTAAACGTCTCACATATATTGAGATCTAATTTCCAACTTCATCCCTACTGCCCAGTTATCCAGTCAGCACACCCCCCGCCATATTTCTCCAGATAAAATTTGTTTAAAAAAAAAAAAAAAAAAACTCTGGGTAGGTTTGCCCCATGGGACAGAATGGTACCTATCCCTTCATAAGAGCTCAGATTCTCAGAGAAAGGGACATGCTAGAAGCAAACCCAGCCTCTCCTCCTTACTGGTTGTGACTGCTCAGACCAGTTGCCTCATGTTTATGGCCTCAGCCTCTTTGTTGTTTAAAAAAAAAAAAAGTGTATCTACCTCATGAACTTACTTTGGGATTCAATGAAATACAACACATAAAATGACTGGCAGATAGGAGGCAGTGCTTAAGTGTTAGTCTCTATCTTTATACCCCCACCTCCTGACAGATGAAATGATGGGTTATGTGGAAAGCTAACCCCCACAATGAACAAATTTATTTTCTTTATTTAATGCTTTTCTTCCCCTTTGATCTCATGTCCTCTGCCACTGTGCTGTCCATGAAATTTGACAGTTTACACAAGACAAAACCTGTCTCCTTCCCTGTTACTTGAATATAGCCCCTGGAATTGAACCAAAGAAACAGTGATAGCTAAGGAGCCTAGGCCCCTCTCTAAACACTGATATGAGGAGGGATCCTCCCAAAATAGCATTTATTTATAAAAAAAAATTGTGTATTCTTACACGTTTAAACTTCAGTCACCTTCCAAGTACTCTCTGTTTGATGCAATACACTTATTGAGATGCTTTTTCCACTGCTCAAAACAGCTTTTGAACTTGTCAATTTTGATGCCCTTTAGTGCTTCTGCCGTTTTTTGTTTCACCTCCTCCACGTCGGCAAAACGTTTCCCTTTGAGAAATTTTTTATCCAAGTAAACAAAAAAAAAGTCACTCAGGCCAGATAGGTGAATAGTGTCAAGCCGTTTTTTACTCAAAACTGCTGAACACTCAGTGTGGTGTGGCCGGAAGCACTTGTAAACCACCCATCATGAAATGGGCAAACGAATTAAAAGAATCTCGGGGAGCCGGGCTCGGTGGCTCAGCCTGTAATCCCGCGCCTTTGGGAGGCTGAGGTGAGTGGATTGCCTGAGCCCGCGGGTTCGAGACCCGCCTGGGCAAGCGAGACCTCATCTCTACAATAAAATCAAAAAATTAGCCGGG
>CAUYQG010162293.1:0-11206 GCA_963574415.1 Tarsius wallacei
TAGTTCCAGCTACTTGGAAGGCTGAGGCGGAAGGATCGCCGGAGCCCAGCAGGTCGAGGCTGCGGTGGCCGGGAGCGTGCCACTGCACTCCAGTCTGGGTGACAGAGTGAGACTCCAACTCAATAAAAAAAAAATTCCTTAAGCTAAGTTTCTGTCCTATGTCCTGACTTTCCTCTAATTACACCTGCAATAAGAATCCACCCCATCTTCTAGGACCATGAAAATAACTTCCTTCTTATTATCCAAATAACTAAGTTCCATTCCCTCAGTTCTTGTCCCTGAGTGAGCAAATTCTTCAACCCAAAATGTCTCTCTTGAAACTATGATTCTGTGACCCTATGACTTGTAGGATCTTTTGATCCATGGATATTTATGAACTCAGGCTAGAGAAACTCTCTATGAGACAAGCATATACTTCTGGGATAATCTGGAAAATTCTAGAATGACCTGGAACCTTCAGATTAACATTTTTCTGAAGAAAGTTGTTTTATCAAATCCAGGAAATAAATTATAGACTATATCTGATTTTCTTTTGATTGGACACCTTTGCAATGAGAACTCTTCCCTGAGGCCTTGATCTTCTACTGAATTTCCAGAAATGCTCTGGTAGCACTTCACTCATTAACAGTTGTTAAGTAATATCCAGTTCTCCAATTATTCCTGTACATATGGAAGGCTACAATCCCCAACTTTCTTGCAGTTAAATGAGATTGTTTGACAAGTTCTGGCCTATTTTGAACTTTGAACCATAAGATCAAAGTAGCCTGAGTCACTGAGTCACCACACAAAAGACAACCACCCTAGAAAGCCACCCAGACTTTCAATAGATTTTATGAGTGATATTTAAACCTTTCTTGTATCTAGCCACCAAAATTTGGGAGTTGATGGTTCCTGCAACACACTCTAACCTACTATGATTAATATAAGCATCAACCATATGCCAGCCTCTGTGTAGGTACTAGGAATAAAAATCAAATAAAATAACATTGCTTCTTTCTAAGAGATCATGTCCCAGAAGAGAAATCAGATAAGCAAATCAGCAATTGTAGTACAATATAGTATTTATGACACTAAATATATGCATAGGAAACACAGATCATGAAAAGCAAAATAAGTGATAAAGGTTACAGAAAACTCCACAGATGTGCTACAAATAACCATATTTTAAAGGATAAATAATATAAGAAGAGAAAAAGAGTCACATACAAAAAAGCAAAAAACAAACAAACAAAAAACACTAGGAAGGATAAATAGCATGAGAAAAGCATGACATCATGAAACAGGATGAAACATTCTCATCATCTTACCAGACAGTGAAATGGATAGTCCCATGACTAGTGGGTATAGTTGAATGATGCAGGGTTATGTATCCTAAGACTTAAGACACCTATGGGTTAAGAAAGTGTGTGGTTCCCTAATAAAACCATCTCTGAAAGTTATTTCTAAAGCATTTGGCAGAGACTAAGACATCCAATAGATAGATTAGATCCATGCCTCATCATGTTTTCTTCTAGTGCTTGTATGATTTTATATATAAATCCTTGATTCATTTATAATTTATTTTGGGGGTATGGTATAAGGTATGGATCTAGTTTGATTTTTTCCAAACGAATAAGTAGTTGTCCCTCCTTAAAAAAAACTCATATTTGTCCCAGTGTTTTGAGATACCATTGTTTTATTTTTTTTTTATTTTTTATTTTTTATTTTTTTTTCTCTTAGTTGGAGTCTCACTCTGTCGCCCAGACTGGAGTGCGAGTGCAGTGGCTGCTCCCGGCCACCACAGCCTCGACCTGCTGGGCTCTGGCGATCCTTCCACCTCAGCTTTCCCAGTAGCTGGAACTACAGGCACGCGCTACCACGCCCGGCTAATTTTTTGATGTATTGTAGAGATGAGGTCTCGCTTGCCCAGGCGGGTCTCGAACCCGCGGGCTCAGGCAATCCACTCACCTCAGCCTCCCAAAGGCGCGGGATTACAGGCTGAGCCACCGAGCCCAGCACCATTGTTTTAAATACTTAAATTTTATATGTACTTGGGCCAATTTCTGGACTTTATTTTGTATTCCAGTGGTCTGATATTCTATTCAAGCACTGATACCAAAGAGTTTTAATTAAAGAGACTATATAGTATTGTATGCCTTAATATCTAATTGGGCTAATTATTCCTCATAACTTTTTGTGTATTTCTAACTATTTTCATAAAAACAAAGCAAAATAAAAATGAATAAAAAACTCTTGTTGGTAGTTTTATTTGGATTGTGTTAAATTTGTGAGTTCACTTAGAGAAAACTGATATCTCTGTCACGATGAGTCATCATACCTAAAGTGAAAATTCTTTCTATTTGTTCAAGTTTACTTGTGTGTCTTTCAGAAAAGCTTTAAAGTTTTCCACCTATTGAATTTGCATATTTCTTAATAAATTTATTTGTAAGTATTTTGTCGTCTTTGTTGCTATGGTAAATTAAATTTTTTTTTACCATGTTGTTATTTAACTGGTTATCACTTGTTAGCTTTATATTCTGACACGTTACTGAATTCTTTATTGCTGAGTCATCATTATAGCTGAATTAGTTTTACTATAGATTCTCTAGGGGTTTTCCAGGCACGTGATCATATCATGCTGTTGAAATGAAAATTGGTACTATCCTCATGTGGGGGAATTTGGCACTATCTAGCAAAAGTACAAATATATTCCCTTAGGATATAGATTTCCCACCTTCAGGTAACTTACCCTGCAGATATACAGTTGACTGTTTGACAGCATGAATTCGAACTGTATGAATCCACTTATACACATTTTCTTTTGCCTCTGCCACTCCTCAGACCACAAGACCAATCCCTCCTCCTCCACTCTTTCCTCAGCCTCACCAATGTGAAAACAAGAATAAAGATTGTACAATGTTCCATTTCCACATAATGAAGAGTAAATATATTTTCTGTTTCCTGAATTATCTTAATAAGGTTTTCTTTTCTCTAGATTGCTTTATTGTAAGACTACAATAGATAATACATAGAACATATAAAGTATGTATTAATAAAATGCTTATGTTATCGGTAAGGCTTTCAGTCAACAGTAGGCCATTAATTAGTAGGTAAGTTTCTGAGGAGTCAAAAGTTGTATGTAAATGTTCAAGTGCATGACAGTTAGCAGCCCAACCCCTGTGTTGTTCAACGGTCAACTGTACCTCCAACAATTTGACAATTCTTAGACATAAGGATATTCCTTGCAGCATAGTTTGTTACTATAGGATATTGGAAGCAACATGTCTAAACAAACAAGGTTAGTTGAGTAAACTATGGTATGTTTAAGATGGAATACTAAGCAACTATACAAAAGTATCAAGCAAAGCTGAATGAACTGAGGTGGAACGCAAGAGAGTTCCTTTTTTTAAAAAAAAAAGAGGGGGAGGAAATAAAGTATTTGATTACTAAGGCAAAAAGTAACAGGAAGAAGATAAGTCAAGGTTATTTGTGCAAAAAACAATGGAGGAAAACTAAGTTGAAGGTTAATGATATATTACATAGAGAAGGTAGGTGAGAATAGGTTGGAAAACATAAAAGGAATGACAGAAGAAGGGCAGTGACTTTTTTTGTGTGTACTTTTATGTAGTTCGGACTTTTGGGGATTGTGTTAATGTTTGACATACTCAAAAAAGGGCAAAAACAAAAAAATCACGAGCAAAAAAAAAATCAGGAAGGATAAGGGAAAAACCTCTAAAATGGAGCACAAAAAAACCAAATAAAGCAAACTATATTTCAAAAGAATAACCTGACTACACTAAATGAACTGGAGAGAGAACTAACTCATGTAATTTTCATACAGGATTCAGATGATTTGCCTTTAGGCTAAAGACTAAAAGAATTCTAAGAAAATATTGAACTCTTGTTGTAGGCTTCTCTTTGCAGAGGCATAAACTAGCAATCTTTCTTTGTATTCTAGGATCAGCAAATAAGACACTATCTTGTGAAAAATGGTAGCCAGTTTTCTCTCTATTGAAAAGGGGGATTACAAATATGAGAAGGGAGAAAGCTAGAATAAACCTTTGTGATATTGATTGAAAATGGAGATATCAAGGTAGACTCTTTTTTAAGATAAAAATAGTAAAAAAAAGCGTGAGATTATAAATATTATAATTATATGCAAATGTGGAAGAGTCTATAAATGATTATGTCCTAATAAAAATGAGGATATCTCTTTAGATAAATGGCCAATTTCAGGCCCGAGGCAGGGAGATTACAAAACAAGCTTGAAACATCTTTTTGCACTAAAAAGTAAAGAAGTGCTGCAAGAAACATGAGGACATATCAAGAGGAAACAAACAGAAGCCAGTCTGAAAGACGTCCACAGTCAAAACAGAAATAATTGGGAATCAAAATAAATAATAGTAAAGTATGAAAACTCACTGAATAAAAAAATAATAAGTTCACATTGCCATAAACAACCACAAAAAACTAATGAGAGAATGATTATAGTAGAAAGTCAACTAATAAATGTAGAAAAAACTGTAAAATACAAAATCAACCTTTTAGCAATCATAATAATAATTGATTCAAGCCAGTAACTCCAGTGGGTAGTAAAACAAATGGATGAAAATTTGAAGATTAATAGGATAGTCACATAATCTTCAAGTATCTCCGCACAAGTACGTGTCAATTACAAAAGAGAAAGTGGTAACTTTGCCAGTGGAAAAACCTGGCAGACAGCACTTTAAGTAATCTAAGTTAATATTGCCAGTAATGGGACGAAACGCTGTCATATTCCTCGATATGATATATTAGAACTCCTGTAATGTTTCTGCAAAAGTATATTATAACCTCAATCTAATCATAAGGAAACATCAACAAATCCAAATTAAGGATTTGTTAATTAATCTACAGAATACTTGGTCTATTATTTTTAGAAAACTATGACATTGTTCCGGATTGAAGAAAGCTGAGAGCTGTGACTACAACACATAACGTGACTATGCAACACATAATTCTTGATTTTATTTTGCTAGAAAGAACATTATTAGGAAGATTGACAAATCTGAATAAAAATTGAGATTCTATAATAATGTTAGCAATGTTTAATATTCTGATTTTGATAATTGTGCTGTGATTATGTAAAAGAATGCTCTTGTTCTTGTAAAATGCACACTAAACTATTTACTTGTAAAGAAGCATCATATCTATGCCTTATGGGAGAATAGTTTAGGAAAAAGACATGTTAGATAAATAATTGATGATGAGAAGAAGGATGAGGAGGAGATGAGATAGATAGATAGGTAGGTAGATAGATAGACAGATAGAGTTCAGTCTGTTTGGGCTACTATAACAAAACTACAACAACTGGGTAACTTCTAAACACCAAGAAATTGATTTCTCACAATTCTGAAAGCTGAGAAATCTCCGATCAAGGCACCTGCAAATTCAGAGTCTGGATTGATTGCCTTCTAGCTGTGCCCTGACGTGGTGGGAGGAGTAAAGCAGCTCTCTGAGCATCTTTTATAACAGTTCTAATCCTATTCATGAGTGCTCCACCCACATGATCTAATCTCCTTCCAAGGCTCCATCTTGTTTGTTAGGATTAAACATATAAATCTGGTGGGGGTGGGGTGGGGGCGGGGACAAAATCATCTAGACCATACATATTAACATTGGAAGAATCTGGGTGAAGAGCATATGATTATTCTTTTCATTATACTCACAATTTTTTATAAATCTGAAAATATGTCTATTTATATTTATTTAATTCAGGTTGACTGGAAGGCAAGGACATGCATGTAGAATGCCACGTCTATTACCTCTGCTACCTAGAGGAGCATGTCCCACAGCCCAGCTGTGCTCACTCCCACCCTGGCACGTTGGTGGAGGTAGAATAGAATAGCACTGGGAGTCAGGAAATTTAACATCAACTCGGCTCCTAACTACGCTCTTGGACAAGCTGTGTATCATCTCTGAGCTTCAGCATTCAGATATGAAAGGAGGTTTAAACAAGATGATCTCTCAGTCAAACATCAAATACCTTTTGAAAATGTGCTAGATGCTAGAACGGAGATGGTCCTGTGAGCAAAGCATCTGCTCTCATGGAGATAATAGTCTAATACAGATAGCAGATTTAAACAAATTACTATAGCTATACAATGTTGTGAAAGAGAAAAAAAATACTCACTACATAAAACAAAGAGATCTGAGAACATAAATCAAAGAGATCTGAGTGTTGGGAGATCTGTGAATGCTTCCCTAATGGAGGCAGAATAAAGCCAAGACCTAAAGGCAGGGCAGGGGTTGATTGGGAAAGAGTAGATGAGGCAAAACCATTCCAGGACAAGAACTTGAACGTGCAGGATCTGAGGGAGTATTTTTCTTGGTATCTACAAAGAACTGTACAAAATCTGGGACGTACAGAGTAGAGAGAGAGCCCTCAGGCTAGGAGCATAAGATTGGATGGAGAGGTGGGGTGGAGGAGGAAACATCAGGAGTATTAAAATATCTTCAAATTTATGATTTTTTAAGTGTTTATATCTGTAAGTTTGACTTTAAAAAGAAATGCAAATTTCATAGTCCATTATAATATGGCTTAGTATTTGCCTGGCTTATAGTAGTTACTCAGAAATACTTATTAAATGTCCTATATATTCATTATTCTATAGTTCTCTAGCCTCAGAACTACATCTGGTAAAAGCTTGCTGTATCACAGAGAATCTGGAAGTCATCATAAAATTACTATCCTCTGCATCACGGACTGGCACAAGCAAATCTTGATGCTGACAGAGAAATCCATCAACAGGGACAGAAAGGGAAACAGTGCTCAGAATAGAATGCTTGATGACTATGAAATCATTAAACCTATAGCCGAGCAAGTTCTGAAGGAAACATTGAATAATTGTCCCTTAGCTGGGAGACTGACAATGCCATCTACTATCTGTCTGCAAATTAGAAATGTAGATGAGTCCATAAAAGTTACAGTATGATTTTCCAAACTCCTCTGGAACAATACATTTCACTCTCCTTGGGGTTTGTGTCACTTCAACTGTAAGAGAAAAGCGTACATCCACATGAGGGATCGACAAGAAATGCATGCTCTTAAAAAATGAAGACAAAGTGGGTCAATAACTTTGAATCAGCCAAGGCTAAGACAACTGGGCTTTGTGGCTTTTTAGTAAGAGCTTGTGTCTGGATTCCTATCTTCTGCAGAGGTCAATATGACTGCTTGCCTCATCTGCTGGTGTGTTTCAGCGAGTAAAATCATAGCACAATGCCCAGTCACAGTGTCTGCTTACTCTCAGAAAGGCGGTGGCTGTGTGCAGGGCCAGGAAGGAGGGTTTTCATGGGGATAACAGTAGGGACATGACGCTTCTGCAAACCAGGCTTGATAGGAGACCTAATAAACATGATGTAGAATGGTCCCCTAGCCCAGAGGTCATGCCACGGTGGGAACTTATCCTTGAATAATAAAAGAAAGAAATGAATCTCCTCCTGGCAAATCTCCCCAGAGCTAGATTCAAAATAAGAATAGAAGCACTGTGCGCTGTGGACAGACAAACTTGTGCCAGGCAAACAAGGCCCAAGACAAGTTACTTTAATTCAGCTTACAGAGGGAAAAATCTAGCTCTTGAAGGCAATTCTACCAACTACTATCTCTGAATCAAAGTCCAAGTTTCTTAGTCTGGCATGTAAATCCCTCCATAATCTGGTTTCAGCTTGCCTTTCCAGTGTTTATTTTTCACCACAGTTTAGCCCAATTCACTACATTCCTCAGTCCTATTTCTCAGCACTCCTATTCCTTTGGTGCCTTTCTCCCACCTTGCCATGACCAAACTAATTTCCAAGGTCCAGCAACTCTCTTGCAAAACCTTTCCCAGTGCCCATCCCTCCACTTCCTCGGCTTCTTCAATCTCTTAGTTATCTCCTTTCTGCCTTTAATTTGCATTATTCCATTTTATGTCCAAATATTAGGTTGTCATTAATTCATTTAATCATTGCAAAATTATCTTTACTCTGTGAAAGAAAAAAACAATGAAGCAAAGAGAAGTTAAAAGTTTTGCCCAAGCTAAATAATTCACATTAGTAGCACAGAATACAGCAGGTAATTACTGTTGGAAAAATGTATGACTTTTAGATGCAATATTTTCAATAAATGAAAGGCTGATAACACAATCAAGCTTGGGCATTTTTAACCTACTCCAGAAGTTAGCAGCATGATAAATATGCCTCAGTAGATTGTAGCTAGCACATCTATTTACTTCCCAAGTATAACATCATCTGTACATTTACAGGATTTCTTATTTTATAAATAAAGCAAGAAGTTTGTAAAAGAAGAAGATATGAAGAGTATGCCTAAGTGATTTTATTATTTAGAAAAGAAAGTGAGACAGCCATGATAAATCTGACCTCTATGAAACTAAGGCCAAAATTTCTCAACATTTTTCCCCCTCATCTTTGAATCATCAGGAAGGCAATCTTTCCAGACCACAGACAAAGGTCATCTCTCTGATCTCAACATACCCAAACCATTTTCTACAGACACAAAGAACTAATTACTGAGCTAAAGAAAAATCATCTGGAGAAAACTGGCAACGGTGAAGATATATTACGGGAGGAACTGTAAAGTCAGCTCCACGGACTTCTCTGATAGTAAGAACACAACGCTAATTAGCACAGGAAAGAGTAAAGGTTGATATGGTACAACAGCACTTTGACTGAAAAAGTCAAGGAGATTTTTAAAAAATATATGAGAAAAATGAAGTCCTCATTTTCTATTCCCGCTCCCTTCCTAGACTTGGGTACTCCTCCCAGAGTCAGCCTGGCATCTAGAGTTGAATTTCCCTGAAAACAGAGAAATCACAACTGAGACTCGGAAAATCTCACCCTCGAGGTGGATGGGCTAAGCTGGGAGCAGGTACCTAGAGCAATGAGGGTATATGATAAAGACAAAGTAACAGGAAAGACAGAATCCTAAACTGAAGATTGAATGGCTAAATGTGGAGGATAGCGACACCACGGTGGAGGTGATTTGAGGCTTCGTGGCTAACAAGATGCACTAGATGTGGGCACCCATCTGGCCACTTCTCAAACCACTGCAGTAGTAAATAGCCTGGGTCATTCTTTCTGTCTCATTCTGGTTAAGCTACACAAGCATGGCTGCATCCAGCCGGAAAAGGGAAACCCTCCTTTGAGCAAGCATGTTAGACACCCTGGGATTCTCTGAGATTTCTTAAAGACTAGAAACTGTTTTCTTTTCATAAGAATAACTTACACATAAGAGGAGTTTGTGAGGTTTTTGCTTCATTTCTAGAGAATAAGGTTTCCATTCTGTAGAACCACTGAGGTTTCTGGGCAGGCGTGCGATAGGATACTGCCTGACCAAGGGTGGCACAGCTGACATTTGGCATCAAGCCTCCCCACACTGAAGAGACTTCCCTATTTCACTTCTCAGGATTCATAAATTTCCATTCCTTAGAAAAACCCATAAATGGTATGGTGTGGAAAAGCAAGTGTTGTGTCGTGACGTTCTAGCTGTCTCCTGATGCTCGGTATTTGCATATGGCACTGTCTACCCAGGGCTTGCATGTTGCTCTTATAATCAATCAGTACCTTTTTTCCATTCTAAAGGGAACAAGAGCCATTCTATTCCTTCTGATTTTTATGAGATATCTATAGTCTACTGAGCAACATCTCTCCTTGTTAAAAATGGTCTACCTGATCCCATTCAGGATTTCTGAGCAACCTCCCATAAGCCTCTTCATATGCCACCAAATTGGAGGTGCAGATTTGACAATTATGACTAACCCCCTCCCTAAGGCTATGACTTTAGGTGTACAGCCAATTATTTGTGTGAAGCATATTCCTTCAAAGGAGAACCTTTAAGAATTATTAGCCAAGTTCATTAACTCCATCTATGTCCAGCAAAATAAAATCTCAGGAGAAAAGCATAAGCCAGCTAAATTTAGAATGTGTTGGACTCACTACATAACTGTCTTCTGTTGGGTTTCTGTGCAGGTAAAAATTGCTTGGATGTTTTACTAGGCATCTTGGAGTTAATACACGTAGAAAGCAAAACGGTGAATACTTACTATGAACTCTCTGAACCAGATGCCATGATTTCTTTATACTTCTCACATCAAGTACAGGGCCTGACACATAAAATACAATCAATAAATATTTGTTAGAGTCTGTTCACAAGAAATATATAGAGGAGAAAGTATGAAATACTATGTTTTAGAAATACTATAGATTAGAAACTGAATCAGTTTCAGAATACGTCTTGTTTCAAATGCTACTATATATAAGACCAGTTTTTAAAAGAGTTATAACAGGCCTAGATAATGAGGGAGTATAGATTGTTAACCCAGCCTATCCAGATTATTAACCCAGACAGAAGTGTTAAAGTACAGAAGAGCCTGGGAATTTCAATGTGTGGTTTACTGAGTATCTAAACCAGTAATCATGAAAATGAAAGGACTCGTGGAGTTGATAAATGACCAACAAACTCGCACTTGACAGTAGAACAATCAAGGTGTAAAGAAAAATCTAAGACATCTGATCATATAAAGACTGTAACATCAAAAGGGGTCTCCAAGAAAGAGTATTTTTAAAGGAAATAGCACATCAAGCTAAAGCACAAGTATTTTCATGACTAACTACAGTAGCACAAGAAGGATTGGTGTGGCATGTGTGAAGATAAATGTAGAGTTATAATATTAAAAATCCCTTGAATCACTAAAATAAACCCGTTGACCACTTGTGCTAAGCCTTCTTCTCTTAAGTTCAGCATTACCCAGATTAGTGCAACCTCTTTGGAAGACAGTGTGGAGATTTCTGAAAGAACTAGAAATTGACCTTCCATATAACCCAGCAATTCCCCTATTGAGAATATACCTGGAGGAATTCAAATTATTCTATAAAAAAGATACCTGCACACGTATGTTTGTTGCAGCTCTATTCACAATAGCAAAAACATGGAACCAACCATGCTGCCCATTGAAGCAAGAATGGATAAAAAAAAAAAAAGTGGTACGTATACACAATGGAATATTATGCAGCCATAAAGAAGGACAAACATATGGACTTTGCAGCAAATTGAATGGATTTAGAATCTATCATATTCAGTGATCTATCACAGAAACAAAGAACAGAGTACCATATGTTCTCACTCATAAGCAGACCTTGAACAATTATCATAATACTATAAGAAAGGGATTGGCAGTAGTGGGAAACTGCCAGG
>CAUYQG010162294.1:0-10509 GCA_963574415.1 Tarsius wallacei
ATGCCAACACACCAGGCTAATTTAGTTATTTATTTATCATTTTTTGTAGAGACAAGGTTTTGTTATGTTGCCCAGGCTGGTCTCGAGCCCCTGGGCTCAAGCGATCCTCCCACCTTGGCCTCCCAAAGTGCTGGGATTACAGGCATGAGCCATCACACCCAGCCTATTTATTTTTAAGGGGTGAGATCTTGCTCTGTCACCCAGACTGGAATGCAGTGGTAAGATCATAGCTCATTGCAGCCTTGAACTCCTGGACTCAAGCAATCCTCCTGCCACGTTGATAAAACATTCTAGCAACCCTACCTGGGTAGCTGGTACTACAGGCACACACCTATGCCTGTTTCATTTTTTACTTTTTTTGTAGAGACAGAGTCTTGATATGTTGGCTAGGCTGGTCTTGAACTCCTGGTCTCAAGCAATCCTCCCACCTCAACCTCCCCAAATTGTGGGAGTACAAGCGTGAACCACTGTGTCCAGCCCAAATACCTTATTATTTGTTTATTCCTCAAATAATCCGGAGACTCTGCTGACGCTAAGGCTCAGCTAGCTTCAGTGGCCTCTAAAGATCACCCTGCTAGCAAGGGTGAAGACTTGGAATGAAATCCTGCCTTTTGTTTTGTTTTGTTTTGTTTTGTTTGAGTTGGAGTCTCACTCTGTCGCCCAGCCTCGACCTGCTGGGCTCCGGCGATCCTTCCGCCTCAGCCTTCCAAGTAGCTGGAACTACAGGCGCCCGTCTAATTTTTTGCTTAATTGTAGAGATGAGGTCTCGCCAAGTTGCCCAGGTGGGTCTCGAACCGCGGGCTCAGGCAATCCACTCACCTCAGCCTCCCAAGGCGCGGGATTACAGGCTGAGCCACTGAGCCCGGCTAGAATCCTGCCTTTTAAAGCAAGTCTGGCATTCTCTCCCTCTGCCTTTGGAGAGGAGTAGGAGTCGGTGGGCATCTCTTCCTCCTCTTGGAGTGTCAGGGCAAGCTAGAAGCAAGGTTTCTTCCCCCAGCTGTGATAGCAATCAGACCAGGCTCAGTTTGTTTTTCCTTCTCAGCCCCAGAGCTGGGCAGAGTTTAAATCTGTTTGGTCTTTATCGTATAACAGGAGAAAAGAGGGTGGAACATTTATGATTCTGTGACTGTCTCCCTTTCATTGCAATAGGAATTTCATAATCATTTTACATAATCAAATGGTCCATAAGGAAAAATGTATTATCTGCCACACAGCAGTTTAAGTCCTGTTTTTCTTTTTTTGGCATTCATAAGACATGTTTTTGTTACATCAAAGTGTTCGTTCCAAATGTTTGGGATTGAAGGCATAAACAAAAAATCAATCTTGTGACTTGTAGATTTTTGTCTTCTTGGCTTCAGAAGATGGATGAACTGGCTGCCCCACCCCCTCTTCTGGATTTGAAAGTTGACTTTCATCTGAGCCATAAGGATAACATTTATGAGATCGATACCCCACCGGAAGTTTTAGCAAAGAACGAATAAACTACCCTGGGTTTCAGTTATAACAGATGTTTGCTTAGGAAGGATGGGACTCTGGGGGGCAAATCTCTCAGAAACTGTGTTATTAAACGAGAACATCTAGAGGGTTCATCTTATACTTTGAGATTCAACACTTCTACCCTCCTTTCATCCTCCTTTTTCCCATCTGCCTTATCTTCTGCCCAGGCCAGCTCAAAGAGCTGGCAGCTGGAATTCAGAAGAACAGAAAACTCAAAGGAGCCTCTGGCTTCGGCAGAGAACGA
This sequence comes from Tarsius wallacei, assembly GCA_963574415.1. Lineage (NCBI taxonomy): Eukaryota > Metazoa > Chordata > Mammalia > Primates > Tarsiidae > Tarsius > Tarsius wallacei. The sequence continues at coordinate 1,742 of CAUYQG010162294.1, forward strand.
CCACAGCATTTTTAATACTACGAGGAGGTGGAGACCTGTTTTTGATCTTTTGACTGCATTGTTTTCTCCCTTGCCCTGCTTCGGCACTCACCACACATGTTTCCAAAACATGGCTAATGATAAAAACCTGTGTAAACAGTCTTGAATTTGCCACCAAGTGTATCCAGTAGCTTACAAAACCTGGGGTGCTCGTTGAGGAGAAAAAGGAAGTAAGAACAGTTCACGATGGCTTTAAATGCTCAAATGGATATTTGATGTTTGAAATGTTAGAGGCACAAAAAGAAGGGAGGGAGGAAGAAGGATTTGGAGCATGGTGCCTCCTGAGACAGGAAACTCTGCATTGAGAATGAGGCATTTGCTCCCCCGCCTAAACAAAGGGCAGTAGGTAATAATAATGATCAGGATGAGGATGAGGATGATGACGATAAATATTTACTCTGTCATCATAGTGTTCATGCATTTTTATATAAATTAACTCATCAGACCCTCACAACCATCCTGTGACATAGGTACTTTGCCCCCAATTTGCAGAAGGAGAATGAGGCATGAAAGATCATTGATTTCCCCCAAGGTCCCACGGCGGCTAAGTGGGGCCTAGGCAGTCTGGCTCTCAATCTTATGTGGTATCCCTTTTCGACTTGCCTTGAGAAGTCATCTGGCTCAGAACGCTGCCTTTCCCCTGGGGCTGTCAGGCAGAATACCACTTGTACGAGTCAAGGTCTATGGCGTGGATCCCAGAGGACACATTGTCAAGTGCTGTAGCCACGCAGCTGAGTGACCGTCCTGTTCCTTTAGGACTATGGTTTCAGGGATGGTTCTCTGCTTCCAGCTTGCTCCCTGCCAAGTTGAGTGGTTGTTGTTACCTGTGGTTTTTCATGTTCCTGAGTCTGGGATGGGAGTCTAGGTGATTAGAAAGAAGCACACACACAGGGCAGATGGGGTGTGTGGGAGGTTAAAGGTCTGAGACCAGATCTGCATGACACTGTGTAGCAAGCTGGTTTGGAAATTGTTCGACTCAAAGCCTTGAGCACCGCTGACTCAAGCTTTGAAACTCATGGTGGTGCACTGAGAGGTGTGAAATGGATAGCAGGTTGCCTTCGTTTTTCTTCTTTTTTTGAGTTGGAGTCTCACTCTGTTGCCCAGACTGGAGTGCAGTGGCACGCTGCTGGCCACCGCAGCCTCAATCTGCTGGGCTCCGGCGATCCCTCCGCCTCAGCCTTCCAAGTAGCTGGAACTATAGGCACGCGCACGTGCTACCAAGCCCGGCTGATTTTTGATTTATTGTGGAAATGAGGTCTCGCCAAGTTGCCCGGGCTGGTCTCGAACCCGCGGGCTCAGGCAATCCACTCGCCTCGGTCTCCCAAAGTGCTGGGATTACAGGCTGAGCCACTCGGCCTAGCCTCATTTTTCTACAAAGCTTCAGACATAGCTCCCTGGGTAAGTGAAGAACAATGGTAAGACTACAGGAAAACGGCAGCACAAGGAGACAATTGCATCGAGATAGCTTTGGGCATTGTCATTGCACAGCCCGCTGCCTGCATAATGTATGGATCTGGGCTGGCTGGTTCTTGGAAAAGTTAATGGTGAGTTTAATGGGGAGTGAGGATATAGGTGTGAACCTGCCCCTGAGGAACTCTGGTATCGAGAGCGGGAGCAGATGCCAGGCGGAAGTAGGCCTGGAAATGTAGGTAGATTTCATTTGGACTCTTTAGAGAGAGAAGTTTGGGAGGAACAAACTGCTGAGGGAGGGCAGAATGAGAACGGCCTGAATGGAGGCAATATGGCTGAGGCATAAGGGGGCGGGAGAGTTGGAGGTTTCAGATGGAGCTGGGTTTTGAAGGATGCTAAATGTCAGCAAGAGAAATGGCTCACGACAGTAGGAATTACAGAGTTGCAGATTTTAACTTTGCTGTTTGCATGTGAGGTCCTTAAGAGGCCTTTTGTCCTTGGGTCTTGTTTCGGGACACAAATGCCACAAAAGTTGCCAAGCGAAAAGCTTCTCTCTCTTCATCTGTTGTGTTCTCGATCATTCTGTTTGATGAATGATGTTTTTGCAGATTTCTATACTTCCCCTATAAGAGTTTACAGTTAAAGCAGTTGAGGCTCTGATAGATGGTCCTGGGTCATGTGAACCTCAGTGGCAGAAGCAAGGCGAGAGACCTGGTCTTCTGTCTCTTTTCCCTATGACAACAAGCTAAAATTTTATGAGGTCTGAGTTCCAGCTCCTTTATTGCCAGAAATCTTGTTTAGGTTTGCGACAAGTTGTCTCATGGAAGGGGTCACACTGCCAGCATCTCCGAGCCTCAAGGGTTAGGGGAGCCAAGCTTGGGGTAGGCAGGTGAGGGAAGCTCTGTGGTCAGAACTTCCAAGGCTGGTCTAGGGTAATTCACCCCTTCAGGGGCCCCCCCACCTCGTGTCCTCTGGCAATCTCATAGACTGTAGGCATACTTCCTTTTTGTAACTGGTTGATTAGAAACTGGTTGATTGATGGAAAGGAGGTGCAGCATTTGTAACTGGTTGATTAGAAACTGGTTGATTGATGGAAAGGAGGTGCAGCATTTAAAAAATATTATTTGTGTCGAGTTACTGTACTCAACATAGAATATTTATAAGTTGAAGCAATTCTCTCCCCTAAGTTATAGATACTCGAAGAAGAGATAAAGCATCACAACTTGGAGTGGACACAATTAACAACTGTTTATCAAACATTTGTTCAGGCCAGTGGCTCCCACCTGTAATCCCAGCACTTTGGGAAGTGGAGGTGAGAGGATTGCCTGAGTCCAAATGTTTGAGACCAGCCTGGGCAACATGGCGAGACCTCGTCTCTACGATAAATAAAAACATTAGCCAAGTGTGATGGCACACGCCTGTGGTTCCAGCTACTTGGAAGGTTGAGGCGGAAGGATCACCTGAGCCCAGCATGTCGAGGCTGCAGTGGCATGCTCATGGCCATTGCACTCCAGCCCTGGCGACAGAGTGAGACTCCTACTCAGAACAAAACAAACATTTATTCTATGCTGGGCCCTGGAGACTGGGGGATGGTGATGGGGTTATGGGGGAGGTAACACCCTGGAAGACCTACCTGTGGAGCCTACCTGGGAACTAATAATACCGGTGAGAGGAGAGTGCCTGACAATCTAGTTGATACTCAGTGCCAGGGATGGCTCAGATGGAGGCTGCTGGAGGTGGGAAGGAGGAGTCAAGATGGTCGCCGGGAAGGAAGGGGTTTAGAGCCCAGTGTAAGGCTGATTTGGAGCCTGGCATGTGTGAGAGGGCTTGGGCAGAATGGTGGTTGGGTAAGCCTGGCCGGAGCGCTGGGCGTTGGCTATGACCAATAAGGTTTGAGAGGAACAGAAGGCACAGCACAGAGGAAGTGGGCCGCCATGTTGAGGAACTGAGGGAAGTCTTGGGCAAGAGGTATCATGATGGCGGCTGTATTGTAGATTGGCCAGTCGAGTTTCTGCCCACTGGGTGGACTTGTGCTGAGGAGAATAAGGGAAAATTTAGGAGCTGACATGCCAGAGGCTGTGAGGACTGGCACCGGGGTGGGACCAGAACCAAAGGGTGGGCCCAGCAGCTTGTGACAAAGGGCCTGAGGGGGCTTAGTGACAGATTAGATGTGAGGGGCGGGGTGTGGGAGAACCCATAGATGGCTCCAGATGAAGGGCCTGGGAGAGCAGGCTGCAGAATGTTCTGGCGCTTATCCAGCGCGCACTCTCCCTGAGTCCTTTGTGTATATCTTTTCAGAAACGATTGTGTAAAGTCAGCATCTATCAGTTGTTGTATATATCAAATGTGTGTGTGTGTGTGTGTGTATGTGTGTGTGTGTGTGTGTGTACAAAGGCACACAGAGACAGGGAAGCTAAATCGTTCCCATCCCCTCCAGAAGGGAGAAAAGTAATGTTGTCATTTGGGGAAGGCACATGGTATTTTAATAGCAGCTGGTGGATGGAGCAGGAAACTTGAGCCATCCCGGGAGAGAGGTGCTATGGGATTGGGGGGAGGGGTGGGGATTAGGAAGAGGCACAGCTCATGCATCCACAGCCACTCCATCAGATGAGGTCAGGGCCCTGGGGACACAAGCACTGGGGACCAGGGCTAGGGTTGTCTGCGGGTGCGTCTGTTGTTGGATGTGCATGTGAGGGTGACTGCCAGCAATCCCAGCTCTACACAGGTACATGCTTCCTTTTGCCTGGATTGGGATGCCATGTGGTGACTCTGGACATAGAGAGCTTCATGCTATGGGATTTACACTTCAACCTGGTTTGCTGAGAGGACTTGACAATTTAGGTGGCGGTAAGGGTGCATTTGGGGCTGACGCAGGGCAGGAGGTCTGAATCTATGCCATTCACTGAACAAGTCACATCACCAATGGCTAGATCTTTTCCCTGAGACTGACTACTCTTTTCTGACTTAGGAGTGTTTGCTTTTTAACCTTCAGTCACTGTAAGAAGAATTGTTTCTTTTTTTTTTTTTTTTGAGTTGGAGTCTCACTCTGTCACCCAGACTGGAGTGCAGTGGCCGCTCCTGGCCACCGCAACCTCGACCTGGGCTCCTGCGATCCTTCCGCCTCAGCCTTCCAAGTAGCTGGAACTACAGGCGCGCTCTACCACACCCGGTTAATTTTTTGATTTATTGTAGAGATGAGGTCTCACCAAGTTGCCCAGGCTGGTCTCGAACCCGCGGGCTCAGGCAATCCACTCACCTCAGCCTCCCAAGGTGTGGGATTACAGGCTGAGCCACTGAGCCTGGCTGAGAATTGCTTCTTAACTCTTTATTTGGTAATGATTCCCTTATGCAAAACTCACTCATTTCCCTTATCTCCCACTAAAGGGCCTATGATTGACATGCAATAAACAAAACAAAACCTCATCACAGATGAACGATGAGCTGGTCTTCTGGCCACTTGGACGGCTGAGGCGGAAGGTTTGCCGGAGCCCAGCAGGTCGAGGCTGCGGTGGCCGGGAGCGTGCCACTGCACTCCAGTCTGGACGACAGAGTGAGACTCCAGCTCAAATACAAAAAACAAACAAACAACAAACAAGCAAACAAAAAAGACAGGGTTCTGTTAGTCACTTCCGTGTAACTAACACCTGTTACACCCCCACTCCCACCTTATTTGACCAGGCACCATGCTCAGGGATACAGATGAAAGAGACCCCATCCCCAAGGAATCCAGGCTCCCCACTGAGGTTGCTCCTTGCTGTCAAGCCCTGTGCTTCAGGCAAGTTGGTAAAGGAATGAAGTAAACTCAACTGGGCTTTGAATATTGGGATAGATTTCCAGAGCTGTGATTCTTAAGGCTTGAGAAGTTTGGTTTCGACCATGGAACATCCCGCTGCCTCACCTGGGGCTACGAGGTTGATCAGCAGTAGCTTTGATCCTCTGTTCTTTCTGGGTGAAAAGGAACTGGAATTGGTTGGAAAATTTTTACACCAAATAGCCGAGCTGTTGAATTTACTTCTCGACAGGCTATTGAAACTTTTGGGTCCCATTAAATCAGAAAACCTGCCATTCATGGATAGGTTAACGAACTAAAGAATCATAGAGTGACTTGACTGTCAAGAAATTAAGTGATAGATTTTCTCATATTTGACTAATTGGGTAGCAGGGCATGTATTACATTCCAGGATAATCACCCCACAACAATAAAGTTGGGGTGAGAGGGCAGAAAGGAAACCCTGAGTAGGCCATGGTGACAGGCATCCCCAGATGCTTGGTTTAAATGCCACCTGCAGGCTTCCTAGGAGAGCAGTGTCTACTGGCCTATGACAGCGAGCTTCAGGTGTTCCCTACCTGTTACTTTGACTGCATTTTGTTGATTTCTCAGGCTGTTCCCTGGGCCCAGGTCCACCTCTGTGGGCAGACCCAGCTCTGTTGCTGGCAGCCACAGAGGCATGGAGATGTGTGTGCCCTGGGCCCTGTTTCTGTGCTGGTAGAGTTTTTGCACAGCAGATGCCCGCCCCGAGGCTGACAGCTGGTGGCTCGGCTGAGAACTAAGTGTTGCGCTCGCAGGATGTGCTCGTTGGACTGCTGGCTTTTTCTTGGCACAGCCGGGAGGCTGGCAGGCTTTTGTCACACCCTGGGAGGTTGCCATGGCCTCTGTCCTGCATAGTGCTGACTCTGCACACCTGGCTTTCTACGAGGGCACAGCTGAGCATAGCTGTATGCAGGTTGACCAGGTTTGGCGACGGTGAGGTCATCTTGAGGCAGAGGGAATCAGGGACAATTTGCAGGCTTCAGCAAGACAGTCCTGTTGTTAACAGAATTAGTCTCATTAATCCTCTCCAATCATCTAAGGTAAATATATAGCCTTTGAAGTCAGGGAAAACATCTTTATGAAGAAAGGAAAGAATGAAGCAATCAACTCCTTTCTCTCTAAAACACTTACCATTTTGAATCCTGAACAAAGTCTTAAAAAACAACCACCACCTACCATATCTGCAGAGAGGACCTGGGAGAGGGCTTGGGGAGTCTTTCCAGAGGGGAGTGATGAGGGCCAGAGTGGACAGCTTTGATTTGGCTTTGGTTATCCCTGTGTCCCTACTGGGGCATTGGGTTGGATTAGGGGGAAGGACTCCAGTTCCGAGTCAAGACCTTGAAGAAAACCTAGAATTAGTCTTTGGACAACAGTCCAGTTGGGATATTTGAGTTGACCATTTCCTCCTTCCCTCCTTTTCTGTCTTCTCCTTCTCTTCCCCCTTCTTTTTAAATGTTTTATTGTAGAAAATTTTAAATATATGTATACAGAAGTAGAACAGAATAATGGGCCTCGTGTCTCTCCGTTCAGCTTCCACAGTTATCATGATCAGTGACCAATTTTCTAGTGGGTATTTCATGATCACCACACCCTCCCTCTGTGCAGTTTTTCTTGTTTGTCTTGTGTTGCTCATTCATTTTTATGAATGAAGGGACTCCCGGAAATTCTGATAGAGATTTCTTGTCTCTTCTTCTTTAGAATTTGAAGGGGGCCAATAATTTAGGTCGCTGTGGAGGTTCTCTGAGCCTGGAACGGTGCAGTCAGGGCAGGAGAAGTGGTTGGGGATTTTGGGTGGTGGGAACCGGGCAAAGGCAGCAGAACCTGGATCCCACCCAGTGGGCTATATGGATTCAAGACTAGAAATGCCTTTTCATTTGTATTTCAGCAAAACTGTTCACTCCAGAGCACTTTTATTCCTCAGGGATGAACGCAGGACCAGCAGCTTCTATAACATCAGCTTTGTCAGCGTTGTCCTTGCCGGACCTCAGTTCTAATCCTCTTACCCCTTTCTGTGTCTTGCCTTAAAATACAAAGCTGCACCTTTGGGAACCTTGAGCAGGGAGTTTGGGCACTAGCCAGGGTTCTCTGGATTGGAACTTGGGGTGCCCCTCTCAAGCCTCCCTGACAGAACTTGAGGTTTGAGAGTGTTCAGTGGTAGGAGTGAGACATTCAAATGTATCAGAGTAACAGCAGTGGGCAGGCAGGCTTCCTAGTGACAGGAAATGCCTTTATGCTAACTTTAAGCATGAGTTCAGTTTTTTTTTTTTTTGAGTTGGAGTCTCACTCGGTTGCCCAGACTGGACAATGCAGTGGCAGGCTCATGGCCACCCCAGCGTCAACCTGCTAGTCTCTGGCAATCCTTCTGCCTCAGTCTTCCAAGTAGCTGGAACTACAGGCACACACAACCACGCCTGGCTAATTTTTTGATTTACTGTAGAGATGAGGTCTTGCCAAGTTGCCCAGGCTGTTGTCAAACCCATGGGCTCAGGCAATCGCCTCATCTCGGCCTCCCAAAATGCTGGGATCACAGGCTTGAGCCACCACGCCCGGCCTAGTTAAGTTTTTCTACATTTTTTTTTTTTTTTAACCACACAAACCCCATGTCATAAAAAGTGTAGTATTAGTTTGGTGATACATGAAATCAGTGTTATAATTGTCATAAATAAAAACTACAGTGTGTGCTTGTATGTGTATATGTGTCGGGGGGAGGAGTGTTAGAGGTTTTTGTTTGTTTGTTTTGGTCATCTCTTTTGAAGACATAGAAAAAGTTCCAAGAAACAAAGCTTTTCCAAGCCATGTGTCTGTGATGAGTGTGTGTTTGGCGGTGGTGATTTGGAAGGAAGAAGGAGCAGGGGTCAGTAGAGGTCAGACCTCTGCTCGAGGCCTTTTCAGACACCTGGGCAAGTCCCTCCTCGGCCTCCTGATCTCTCTCTGTTAAAAGGCCCAGGGGTCAGTTCTCATGCCTCTAGTTTCTTGTGTCCATCTACGGACCTACATCCCTTATCTCATGCCCCTGAGGCTAGATTTGTTTAGAAATTCAGACACTTTTGGATTTCAGAAGGCTAATGTCATATATATTCTGTATATTACATCCATAACACCCTCAGTGGGCTTTAGGGCAACCCTCATGATCAAACAAATTTGTATTTCTTAATCACAAATGTGTAAGCTTTCACATTAAGTAGGATAAATATAGATGATAAATAGCCTATGTCAGTTTGGGTCAAGTTTGTAGTCAAATGATTTTGACCCAAATTTCAAAAACCCTCCCAGTTTTGAGGAGGCTGTCAGCATCGTGACTGTCAGCATCGTGGGTGGGGGATTACCGATCTGTACTGTCTGTTGGGTGGTGGTGACCAAGTTCAGATCTTTTTTTTTTGAGTTGGAGTCTCACTCTGTCACCCAGACTGGAGTGCAGTGGCCGCTCCCGGCCACCGCAGCCTCGACCTGCTGGGCTCCGGCGATCCTTCTGCCTCAGCCTTCCAAGCTGGAACTACAGGCGCGCGCT